>WBNM01015964.1:173180-201776 GCA_013399055.1 Ramphastos sulfuratus | reverse complement strand
GGGGTGTTGTGTTTCTGTATTACCTTTACCTTGTGTATTTCTGTAAATATTCCTGTATATAGTATATATATCTGCTTGTACATTGTGCTAAGCTGTAAATACAGCTTCATCTCAACTTCCAGCTGGCTGAGTTCTAGTCTGGGTCATTTTACAAAGTGTGGGGGGGTGGATAACTCCCAAACCATCACAGGGCCCACATGGTGGAATGTGTTAGGTGCTGCTCTGGACTTTCTGTGCCTCAGTTTCCCTGTCTAGGGAAAAGCCCTTTTTTTTTTTTTCCCCCCCACATAGATCTAGGGGAGAACAGTTGAATATGGAGCAACATGTTTAATTTTCCATGGGAAAAAAAAAATCATGCTTCAGGAGCTCAAGAGATCAGTGTAGAAGCGACCATTAGCACATGTGCACAACAAATTGAGGATTATTTCCTTTGTTTTGTAGGGTAACTTTAAGATGAATCTAGTTCATGTGCTGTTCCTGTGTTCCTGGCTAAACACTAAGTAGTAAAATACTAAATACTTCCTTTATTAAAGGCAGGAAGAGGAGTTTTGAATGACAGCAGGAAGCCACAAAACCTGCTTATTTCTAGATTTCCCCCAATGCTCTTAGGAAATTAATACCTCAAAGTCTTCCATCCCCCCGTCAAATGGAGCTGAAATCACCCAGCAGCTGAAAACATTGCACAGAGTTGAGAGAAGACAGACAGACAGATGGATGTGAGCCCAAAAGCTTCTTTTCCTAAAAAACTGGGTCATGCAGAAGAGAGACTGCAGCAACAGGGCTGAGAAATGCCCAGAGGGAGCTTGGGCTGGAGTTAAGATCTGCCCTGTGCTTCTTCCAGAGAGGCACCATCGCTGTGGCTGAGCAAGCAGAGTTACTGTTCTCAGGATTTTCCTTAAGGAAGCACCTAATTTGCTTTAAGGTCTCCCCCTAACAGTCAAAAAGCAGCCAACTCATCTCAAATGGGGGATTTCAGGAAGAGAATATGTGTTACAGTAAACAGATTGCTGCTCACTTCGACATCCAGGCATGGGCATCTCCCACTGAGATCGCAGATGTCCCTGTCCCCTTGGTGCAGGCTGTTTGTGAACCCTTTGGGGCACAGCATCCCTTAGGACTTGGACTAGGAGATACCAAGTTGAATCTGAAGCACGAAGTGGGATTTAATGCTTTGGTGATGCCTCTGAAAAAGGAGCATTTGTGCTTGCTTGGGGCTTCTGGGGAGTATCAGCCACTGTCTTTGCTGACTGGGGCATATCTGCCACTGTCCTCGCTGACTGGGGACATTTTGGCTAAGCCCTGGGGTGGGAGCTGGGCTGGGAGGCCACACTTTGTGTGTGGCTGATATGGGAAAGCTGCTCACAAGGTGACAGCAAAACCTCATTAATGCATTTATCCCCCGTCCCCAAATCTGGCCAGAGCCAAGCTGAGCAACTGCTTATTTTACAGTCCTGCTCCATGCCTGGATGATGAACCAGATCAGGGCACTGCTCTGGGTTAAAAATAACCCTTCTCCTCTTTTTTTTTTTTCCTTTATTTTTAACCCAGAGCAATTCCAGAGCTGTAGCTCACAGGGCTGGGAGGAGAAGATGCACATCCCATCACCTCCCCTCCCTAGTGTAAAATCTACTGACAGAGGTGCCAGCCAGGGTGCGAAGCGAGTTGAGGGAGGTTTATTTCATTGTTTCCATCTATGATATATCACCTACCATTCTAATTCTGTTCTGATCATCTCGGTGGAGACCCAAGTTCACATTTGTGTGAGTGGAGCTGGTCAAATTTGGCCACGTTGATCTGATTCATTAGTGATGGTTGCCATGATGCATAAGGAACACTTTGCCCGGTGACTCATGACATTTATGAGAGGAAAGAGGCCTCGAGTTTTATCGCAGCTGGGAGAGGAGACGTGTCACTTGTTTTCTTTTTTCTGTGCTGTAGGAGAAGGATGAAGGGGGAAGGAATCCCTCAGGGAAGCTCAGCTCCTTTGCTGAGGGGGTTGCACAAAGTCCTTTGGCTTTTTCTCGATGTCCGCTTTGGAGCTGGAGAATTTTCCTCCCCGCTGGGAGCCTCGGATGACAAATCTGCTGCTGAGCTACACCCTGTTCTCACTGCCTTTTGCAAAAGGAAAAAAAAAAAAGAAAAGTGTTTGTGCAAGGAGATTTTCTGAGGTTATAAAAATATCATCTGGAGTCACCAAGTGCTTTGCCTGAGTGATGCTTTTCCTTCTGCATCTGCCCCAGGAAATATACCATGGCCTGGATTTGATCTGACTGCGGGGTCCCCAAAAAAGATCTTCTTCCAGTGTGGGCATGTTTTCTTTATCAAGAAGATACAGCCTGATGATAATCATAGAAACAGAATGGTTTGGGTTGGAAGGGACCTTACAGATCATTAAGTTCCAACCCTCACTCCCCCGCCACAGGCAGGGACATCTCCTACTAGACCAGGTTTCTCCAAGCCCCATCCAACCTGGTCTTGAACACTTCCAGGGAGGAGGCATCCACAGCTTCCCTGGGCAGCCTGTTGCAGTATCTCACCACCCTCATGCTTAAGAATTTCTTCCCTATATCTAATCTAAATCTCCGCTCTTTCAGTTTGAAACTGTTAGCCCTTGTCCTATCACCACATACCCTTGTAAAAAAATCCCTCCCCATATTTCCTATATAGGCCCCCTTTAAGTATTGAAAGGCCACCAGGAGATGTCCCTGAGGCCTTCTTCTCTCCAGGCTGAACAACCCCAACTCTCTCAGGCTGTGCTCACAGCAGAGAGGTGCCAGCCCTCTGACCATGTTTTTGGCCTCATGTCTTCTTATGCTGAGGCCCGCAGAGCTGGCCCCAGTGCGCAGGTGAGATCTTATGATAGCAGGGGTGGTGTCTCTTATCAGGGGGTGGTGGAGACCTCTCACTGATGTCCAGTCACTGAATCCCTCCTGGTGGTAATGGTGAAGTCATTTTGGGGTACTCTGGGATCGTGCTAGGGTGAGCATCCATGTGGAAGGCACTGAAGGACATCAGTGTCAGTCACTGTTCTACTTCCTTCTGCCCTAAACCTTCTACTCTGTGAGGCTGCCTTGTTGAGTTGAGGATTTGTCACCTCCGAGTCTCTCACGTTGGAGTGAGAATTACAGTTAGTCACAGGAGCTGTGAAATTACCCCATGACAGCGATTTGTTACTTTATCTACTGAAGAAATAACAATTATTTCTTGGGTTTGTGATCCTGGGGTCAGCTATTCATGGGTCTGGATTGTTGAAAAGCCAACAGCTCTGTTCTTGCTGCTCATGCTTTACCATCCTGGCAGCAAAAGAAAGGTGGAAACAGGGAGAAAAGCAAACATTGGGAGCATTAAAGCATCCCATTTCACAAAATCACAGAATGCATGGTTGGAAGGGACCTCTACAGGTCATCTAGTCCAACCCCCTTGTGGTAAGTAGGGACTTCCCGAAGTAGATCAGGTTGCACAGAGTCCCATTAAGCTTGACCTTGAATGTCTTCAGGGATGAGACCTCCCTGGGCAACCTGTTCCAGCGTTCCACCAAACCCATAGTAAAGAACTTCTTTCTCATGTCCAATCTAAGTTTCCCCTGCTCTAGTTTCAAAACGTGGCCCCTTGTCCTCTCCCTATGTGCCTGCTTTTGTAAAAATCCTTCTCCAGCTTTCTTGTAGGTTCCCTTCAGGTACAGGAAGACCACTATAAGGTCTCCCTGGAGCCTTCTCTTCTCCAGGCTGAACAATCCCAGTTTGGATTCAAAGGGGCCTTTAAAATTCACCTAGTCCAACCCCTCTGCAGCCACCACAGACATCTTCAACTGGATCAGGTTCCTCAGGGCCCTAGACGACCTCACCTGTAGTGGTTCCAGGGATGAGGCATCTACCACCTCTCTAGGCAACCTGGGCCAGTGTTTCACCACTCTCAGTGTAAAAAATATCTTACTTCTCTCCAGTCTGAATCTCCCTCTTTTAAGTTAAATGTATCACCTCTTACCCTGTCACAACAGGCCCTGCTAGAATAATCTGGAGAGCTTTTTGCAGTTTTGCAGAGCTCCAACAGGGCATGGTGTTTGTCCATCACCAGGGTACCACGCTGCCATGTAGGTGGTACCATTAAAATCCTTCTGCTTTTAATAACCATGCACAACAAACTTGGGCTTTAAACGCTCAGCTGGAATATTTCACCTCTAGCAACACAGTGCTCTGAAATCCCTCACTTTGCTATCAAAGCTGCCACCTCTCAGACATTCATATTGTATCCTTTCACCCCTGGCTTTTTCCAGCCAGGATTTCCAGTTAATGAGCTGTAAAGGCGCACTGAAGTCTCTTGGCTATGGAGATCTAGAAGAAAATGTAACACTGCGGGTATTTAGGTTATTATCACAGTGTTTCCCTGGATGGGAATGAGATTTTGGCTGTTCTCCATCATCAAAACCTCATTTAGTTGCACAGTCACTAATTGATATGCCCAAACCTGACAACTTGCCTCAAAGGCGAAGACGATGGTCACCCTGGGACCTGCCAATCAATGTCACAGCTGTCCCAGACCCACAGTGAACTTTGACCGCCTGCAAGAATGGTGATGATTGTTTCATTTAGGAGGAGAAAGATGGAAGCCAGCCTAATTATAACATCAATGTCAGGTCACATACCCCTACTGGACACCTGTGTAATGGAGGGAAAAAGCCCAGATGGTGGCTATCAGGGTCCGTCTCCAGTGAAACTGCCCAAGATGTGGCTGCTCTGGGTTGTCCAGATTGGAAAAAACACCACCTTGCAGCATTGTTTTTCTGGAAATCTGAGGTCACACATTGCGGGAAAATTGCACCAGGTGTGATGGCAGGAGAAAGAAATGCCAGTGTACAAGGGAAATATTGGGCTGTTTGCAGCAAGGTTTGCAGGGCAGAAGGAGTTTGAGCCAGGAGGCTGCTGGAGGAAGGAACGTGGAAAAGGGTTTGGGGTTAGGAATAAGATCTGGTAAGGAAAGGGAGTAAAAAGGTTGGACAAGGCTCTTGGCAACCCTATCAAGTTGAAGATGTCCCTGCTGACTGCAAAGTAGTTGGATTAGATGACCTTTAAAAGTCCCTTCCAACCTAACTCATTCTCTGATTCTGCGATAAATGGAAGATCTGTTTTGGTGTCAAGGGCTAGGGCTGGGCTGGCCACTAGACAAGTGACAAATACTCTGTGTGAACCCTCTGCCTTCCCAAAGGGAAGAGGAAAAGAAGAAAGGCGAGACTGATGGGTTGGGAAAGAAACTAAACAGTCTTGGATGGAAGTAAGAACAAAAATCAAATAAATTATCTACTGACAGATACAAACCTGATAATTGAACCCAGCTCCTGGTGGCAATGATGTCACTGCCACCACTGATGCAGTGCGCAGGCACTGAGGAGGTCCCAGACTGGACTGAGAGGTAGATGGGAACTGGATTCAGGAACACATGGATCTGGATTAAAGGCAGAAGGGACAGAGTCCTCTTCAGACACTGGCCACTGAAGAAGAGGCTTGACTCTGTGATCCCTCAGCTTTATACTGAATATGATATTCATAGGATGAAATCCCTTGTCGGTCAGTTTAGAGTCACCTGTACTGTCTGCTGCTTTCCACATGTGTGACCTCTTACTGCACTCCCAACATGGTGCACAAAATGTGACAGTGTCCTTGGTCAGCACAGGAGCAGGTCTAAGCCAGAGCCTTTCTGCAGCCCAGCCCTTGGCAAGAACTCTCCCCACTCTGAGAACTCCCCACAGTTCTCAGCCACTGTGTGAGAACCTTCTCTGAACTTCAGGTAATGCCCTCACTGAGCAGAAACTGAGCCGAGATGTCAAATCACTGACCAGAATTAGTCCTGTTCTATCTCAAACTGGGACACTTGGGCAAATGCCCATTTACCTTCTGCGATTCCTGCATGTTGGCAGCCTGTGCACTGTGCTTATCTCTAGGGAAGCAGCTGTGATTCCTCCTGGAGAGGTGGATTGCAATTAACATTTAAGCCCATACCCATGATGCAGTTACAAAGGCAATATAATGAATCAGGCTTTTAATAATAAGCTCCATAACCTTTGAAAACTCACTCAGCTGGGACCTGGGCACCCAGCAGATAATGTTATCACTGCTGCTGGCACTGTCAAAATTATTCCACCCTTCCTTGATTCACTGACCAGGGTCTGAGGGACATATGCTGATCACTCATTAGAGATGGTGATGTGAAAAATAAACGTCCCTCTGAAGCCAAAATAAAGGTTGATTCCCTATTTTACTCTTCAAGGACAAATTTGAGCTGGCTGCAGGGGCTCATGGATGAGGTCCTGGCAGTGTGAGATGGAGACACTGAAGTGAACTGTCTGCCTCTTTCCATCACACCTGAGAGGCACGCATGAGAAAATGGGGTTAAAAAATGGGAGATAAAGAGATTCGGGGCCCTTGGTGGGGGAGGCACTGGGTACGGGGCAGTTGCACTTGCAACTTGCAGTGCAAACCACTTGCAGTCAGCAGCCAGGATCTGAAGCCATACATCTGGAGGTGTGAGATCTGTGGTTATAAATCAGCTAATGAAGATATGTTTGCCAAGTGGATAATGTACAGCTGTTGGCCTTTGGGCATGGTGTGAGCATGGTGGGGGTGTAGCTTTGGAAAGGTCACTTCTCTGCTGCACGGAGATGAAGGTTGGGTGGGAATGGATCTTGCAGAGATCTTTTTCCCCTGTCTGGGTGGCAGGGGTGACTGGTGACTTGAGCGGAGGGGAAGGCATGGGCTTGGCACATATCACTTTATGTTTTTTTACCTATCGCATATTCCCTGTCTGTAAGGTCTTCCTCCTTGAATGTAGACCATACTTTTTGGTAGGGAAAAGTCCCATTTGGCCCATCACAGGAGCATCCCTTTGTCCATGAGATCCCAAGTTTGAGTCACCATGGAAGCTTCTCTACACCACTGGTTCCTACAGAGGAGCTCAAACTGACTGTGTCTGACTTCAGCTGCTCCTTTCAATACCTCCCAGAAGGAGCCTGGGCTCAAATATCATTTTTCCAGGGAACAAACTACAGCAATGAGTTTCCTTGGCTTGAAATCCCTCCATCAGCTGCTCCAAGAAGTCCTGAAATAAATAGTTTTCCAGAGTGCTTGTCCTCATGGCATCTCCTAAACCAGAAACCATCATCCTGTAGAAGCCCCTGAATTCAACCTTGAGCTCCTGTAGGATCTGATGGTGTTTGCAGGGAACTGGAATGTATGCCCAGGGGATGCTGGCTGCTCCCCTGGTTTTAGCAAGGTCCTTAATGATTTTTAAGTCCTCAGTCTTACGCTTTGCACTAGAGCAGGACAAGGGCAGGTCTTGCTCTTCTGTGAGAAGTTTTTGGTTTCTTCTTTTTTTTTTTTTTTTTTTAATCACACCCTTTGCAAAGTGAAATGAAAGCAAAAGCAAAGCTTCTGAGGAAAAAAAAGGAACCGAATAGTAATATCTGGCAGCTCTTTGCAATGCTAGACCAGAGGACATGTTCTGACCGTGGCTATCTTGAGATTGAGTAGGAGACTGTGGAAAATTAGGGGAAAAGAGAAGAAAAAAAGAAAAACAGTTCAAAGAATCCTGCAACTGAATGCTTTGACCACTCCAGAGAGGAAGAGTGTTAAACATGGCCTTTTTCTGCTCATTTTGCTTTCCATGAGTTAACATAACTTGTGGAGGACTCGTCCCACTGGAAAGTCTCTGTATTTCCTCCTGGAGGGGAAACAGCCCAGCTGCTCCTGGTATTTTAGAGCATTGAAAAGATCAAACCTTTGATGATGTGACTCTGCTGTACTCACCCTGCACTGGGCACTGTTGAATCCTGGATCCACAGCTTGAATCCTGGATTCAGTTTTGGGCACATCAATACAGGAAGGACATTGAGGTGCTGAAGTGGGTCCAGAGAGGGACAACGAAGCTGGGGAAGGGTCTGAAAAACAGGTCTGATGAGGAGTGGCTGAGGGACCTGGGGTTGTTCAGCCTGGAGGAGAAGAGGCTGAGGGGAGGTGTTCTGGCTCTCCACAACTGTCTTAAAGGAGGTTGGAGTTAGGTGGGGTCTGGTCTCTTCTCCCTATATAATTATAGAAAAGGTAGGAGAAGAGGCCTGAAGTTGCCCCGAGGGAGGTTTGGGTTGGACATTAGAAAAAAGTTTCTCCTCCAAAAGGGTTGTCAAGGCCTGGTCCAGGCTGCTCAGGGCACTGGTGGAGTCACCATCCATGGAGGGGTTTCAGAGCCATGGAGATATGGTGCTGAGAGACATGGTTTAGTTAGTGGTGATCTGGTAATGCTGGATTAACAGTTGGACATGATGCTCTTAAAGGTCTTTCCTAACCAAAAGGATTCTCTGATTCTGTATTTCTGTGACTTTGGCAGCATTTAAAGATGCTGCTGCTGCTGCTGCCAACAGCAAAAGCTGTGTGAATTCACACTTTAATCAGGACAGGACCCCCCTGCCCCGTGGAAACTGAGACACAGAGGGCTGCTCAAACCGCAGCAGAAGCAAGGTCAGCTTCAAGCAGTGCTCCTTCAGCCCCGTTTTAGTTAGCGGTCGGTTCACGGAGAGGTTTCTTGCAGCAGATGGCAGCAGCGAGTTTGTGAAGGTGGTGTGGCTGGCACCTGCGCCCACACACCCAGCCCGGCCGAGCCCCGGCAGCGAGGGCGTTCTGCCCCTCTGCTGTGCTCTGCCGAGACCTCGCCTGCAGCGCTGGGAACAGCTCGGGAGTCCTCAGCACACCACAGGCAGGGACCTGTTGGAGAGGGACCAGAGGAAGCCACAGCAATGCTGGGAGGGCTCTGCTGTGAGGTCAGGCTGAGACAGTTTGGCTTGTTCAGCCTGGAGAAGAGAAGGCTCCAGGGAGACCTTGTGGTGGGCTTTCAGTGCTTCAAGGGATGATCAGAAAGCTGAGGACAGACTTTTGAGTAGGGCCTGTTGTGACAGGACAAGGGGTGATGGTCTGAACTGAAAGAGGGAGATTCAGACTAGAGAGAATGAAGGAATTTTTTGACTCTGAGGATGTTGAGACCCTGTCCCAGAGAGGTAGTAGATGTCCCATCCCTGGGACCATTCCAGGTCAGGTTGTTTGGGGCTGTGAGCAACCTGCTCTAGTTGCAGATGTCTCTGCTGACTGCAGAGAGGTTGAACTAGATGACCTTTAAAGGTCCTTTTCAATTCAAAACATGCTACGTTTCTGTGCTTCAGTGATTCTATGCATCTATAGTGTTTGTTTTTCCTTCCCTTAGGTTTCTGTGTATTCTGTGCATGGATTTGCATGCAGTAGCTGCAGACAGCTCTGCAGCTGGTACATGAGCACAGCAGTCAGGGTGAAGGTGGCAGCAAGGAGGTGGCTGCCTATATGCACCTCATAACAAATGAATCACTTTTCCCACAGCCTTCACACACACACACACACACACACACACACTCACACATGCACACTGTCCACAGCCAGCAAAGCCAACAGCAAGGCTGGCTTCCCCTTCTGCATCTCACAGGTGCCATGAGGTGCGTGGGATATGGACATCACTGGGCTCAGTCTCCAAGCTGCTTACTTACCCCAGTCATAGTATCATAGAATGGTAGAGGTTGAAAGGGACCTCTGGAGATCTAGTCCAACACCCCTGGCCAAACCAGGATCACCTAGGGCAGGCCACACAGGAATGTGTCCAGGTGGAGTTTGAAAGTCTCCAGAGAAGGAGACTCCACAACCTGTCTGGGCAGTCTGGGCCAGGGGTCCAGCACCCTCAGAAATGAAGCTTCTCCTCATGCTCAGATGGAACTCCATGTGTTCCAGTTTGTGTCCACTGCCCCTCATCCTATCACAGAGCACCACTGAAGAGAGACTGACCCCTTTTTCTTGACACCTACCTTTCATGTATTTGTGTTGATCAGGTCCCCTCTCAGGCTGCTCTTCTCCAGACTAAACATCCTCAGGTCTTTCAGCTTTTCTTCATAAAAGGTATGTTCCAGCCCCTTAATCATCCTTGTAGCCCAAGACGAGGGAGCACCACTGCAGGACCGCCTATCCTCACCAACCCAGGTCTACTCTACCTCTCACAGTGGGCATGAGGGTGGCTTTATCCTCCTGGTGCCTGAGCGGTCTGTCTCCGGCATGGCAGGGGAAAAAGTTTCTCAGAATGACTGTGTTGGTTTCTCACAGTAACTGCAGGGAGTTATTCTCCCCAGAATTAAGTCCATGACTAGTGGAAGCGCATTAAGATAGTGCTTCCCAGCTCCAATAGTCTTGGCCTCTTGGAACAAAAACATAGCTTGTGTTGTAGGACAAAAGATATTTTCTGTGTAACTTCTTGTCTGGAAGCATTCAGAGCGTGTAATGCTGATGTAAATACCCAAGGGCAACTACTAACCCTACTCTACCAAATCTACCACTGAGCCATACTCCCAAGCACCACATCTACACAGCTTTTAAGCACATCCAGGGATGGTGACTCCGCCACTTCCCTGGGCAGCCTGTTCCAATGCCTGGCAATACTTTCAGTGAAGAAATGTTCCATAACGTCCAACCTAAACCTCCCTTGGTGCCGCTTGAGGTCATTCCCTCTTGTTCTGTCACAAGCTATTTGGGAGAAGACACCAACACCTGCCTCACGACTACCTCCATTCATGTAGTTGTAGAGAGTAGTTCAAGATGATAAAAGAAACAGGTCCTCCTGCCAGTAAAACCCCAGAAACCCAAACAGAATAAAATCGTCAGAGCTTTGTGTTCTTCCAGAAGGGATTCACTGAGCTGTTTTCCAGGCTGCTGGCAGGGAGGCAGCGCCTGCTGATGGGACATTTCCAACACTAGATGGAGCAATGACCCTAGACTTGAAGGAGTAAAAATATTTGGCTCTGCTTTAATTCATTCCTTTCTTGCCCTGCATCTCGGCCCCGAAGGGAATTCCGGGCAGAGCAACTCCTTTTCAGCATTCAGGCCCTTGGTGAGCACTCGGCATCCCGTGGTGGGGACTGTCCCTCCATCAGCTATGGTGGCCAAGGGATTAGGGTCTGTCCTCTGGGGGACATTGCCCATCCCAGGAGATGAAGCCAGGGATCAGGAGGATCAGACTCCGGGTCATTTCCTTGTTGCCTTAACACGTGTGGTTTTAACTTGGCTGCACAAAGGCAGAAGGTCAAAGGCTGGGGATTAAGAGGTGACGGATGGACATTGGCGGCCGACACACAGAGCAGTTGGCTTGAGGTCATCCTTCCTGCTGTATGGGTCAGCTGGCTGCAGGGAATTGATGGAGTTCTCCAGGGCTAACAGAGATTCTTGGATCTTGCATCAGAGGCCACTGGAGTGGCATGGAGCATGGCCATGCTGGCTTCTCCCTATCTGCTCTAGGTTCTCTGAACATGCAGAGTAAGAGGGAAAGCAGTTTTGCATGTTCAGCCTTCTCTGTCATAATTCTTGTTTCTTATCCATGTAGGACCTCTGTGTTTGGGCCTAGTGGGATGGATTTAGGCAGTAAAATGTTTTTTCTTCTGTGATGAGAGGGGACACATGTGCTGTGGTCCCTTGTTCCTGGTTGTGTCTGTAGGAAACACCTTCTTTGGCAAGTGAGCAGGAGCCTCCAGGAAGAAGGTCCCTGAGGTTAGTGCCTCAGTTTACCGCTGAAGGAGACATCCCAGTATTCTGGAGGTGTTGGGAGATTCAGGACATGCAGAGAAAACATTTGGTGTTCCCTGGGGTATAATTACAAGGCAACTTCTCTATTAAGTTGGTGTCTTGGGTGTCTGTCTTTCTCACATCATGCCTGCTGTGCTACTTGTGGGCTGCATCTCACCGGGTTGATACCTTTGTGGCATGATATGCTGATGTGAATCAGAGGAGAATGTTTACATTGGCATTTTTGGGGGTTGGTGTGCCCCGGTGTGGCTAGTACCCGAAGACTCCTTTCCATGATGCAGCAGGTCAAATCACCTTGATGGTAGCTATCACCCTTGTCACCTCCCTAAAGATGCCGATAGATTTTAATGGCTCTGAGCAGCTTTACACAGTCCACTCACACCTCCTTCCCATGGGCCCATCATCCTCACCATCTTCAAAAGATCAGGACCAAGAGCTGAGTGGTCCCTAATGACCCAAGGAAGATGTAATCTTCACCAATCTGAAAAGTCCAGGTCCAGGACTTGATTTGACCTCAAATGTTGTGCAGGGTGAACTGCAACAACTCGCTTCCATCTTGTTGGCTCAGTTTTGTTGGCTCAGTTTCAGAACCATCTTCCTGGATTTTGGGCCCCTGGAAGCTATACCTATATTCTTTTTTGTCCATGACAATCAGTGGAGTTCTGCAGCTCAGATGGGCTGTTCGGTCCTTAGATATCCTGGCAGACACAAGAAAATGTTCAACTCCCAGCTGAGGAAGCTCAGCCAAGCTCTTGCTCTTTGATGGGTGGATCTGGACATCAATATGACTTTAAGCAGTCTTCACAAAAGATAATGGTAGGAGCAAACCAAGGAGCAATTAATCAGGTTTGGGCCCCTCACTGCAAGAAGGACATTGATGTGCTAAAGCATATCCAGAGAAGGACACTGAAGCTGGTGAAGAGTCTGGAGAACAGATCTTGTGAGGAGCAACTAAGGGAATTAGGAATGTTCAGCCTGGAGTAAAGGAGGCTGAGGGGAGACCTTCTGGCTCTCTACAGTTCCCTAAAAGGAGGTTGCAGCAAAATGGGGATTGGTCTCTTCTCCCTAGTAACAAGTGATAGGACAAAAGGAAATGGCCTGAGGTTGCACCAGGGTGGGGTTAGCTTGAGTATTTTGAAGAATTGTTTGCTGAAAGGGTTGTCCCTGAACAGACTGCTCCAGGCTCCCCATTTCTGGAGAGACTGAAAAGCCATGTAGCTGTGGTACTGAGGGGACATGGTTCAGTGGTGACCTGGTAGTGCTTGGTTAATGGTTGGACTCGATGGTCTTAAAGATTTCTTCCAACCAAAGCGATGTTATGATTCTAAGTGCAGGACCTTGTGCCCGTATCCCACAGCGTCCTTATGCTGTGTGGGTCTGCAAGGAGAGATCCAAACTGAGCCCTAAGGCTACGTGCCATCGACCCCCAGAGTGCATCCCCCAGACCCTACAGGAGATGGAGCTATTTGTTCCTCCTCAAGTCGAACCTCTCCATAAAGGCAGATGAGGTTCTGGCTTCCCTGTCCTCCCCCCTCACCCAGAAAAAAACAAAAAAACACCACCACCAAAAAAAAAACCCACACCTTTTCTCTGGGATCGAGGCACATATTTAGGCTACCAAACCTTGCAGGCTTCTCTATCATGCTGGGGTGCAAGCTCTTGTGGGGCAGGGGAAACCATATCATATCTGGGGTGGTGGGAACTTGGATGCATGCCTTAAGTGAGGTCTTCAAAAGTCAGTCCCAGTGCTGGGAAGGGGGGTTAGCTCTGCAGTGACCCAATTCTCAAATACCTGAGCCTTGAGTCACAGCTCCAGGAGGAAACATGCATAAACAAGCAGCAAGCCTGGAAACTCCACCGCTGAGATGGACAAAGGTAGAAGTCAGTGGCTTGGTATATCTGCAGGATAGCAGCAAAGCTCAATGCAGCAGTTTTTAGCTGCTAATCACAGCACCCCGGGCTGTGATGGGGGGAGCAAAGCCAGGGCAGACTGGGGCAGAACCTCTGAGGAACACCCAGGTTGCTGAAGCTGCGTCACTGGTTGGGGTGGTGGGGTGAAATCACAGCACTCCCCTGGGATTTCTAATGTGGGGAGGGAATAAAAGCAAAGTTCATTCCCTGAGAGGTCAGCACAGTGGGGAAACTGAGGAAGGGAGAGTGTGGGAGGTGGTGGTTCATGTTCCTGAGCTGTGAGCTCAGTTTCTCTTCTCTCTGCCGGACCATCACAGAAGATAAGCATCCCCAAATTTCTGCTGTCAAGGCTGGATCCCAGAGAGGCTCTTCTCATCCCATCTCTCTGAATTTCCCCTCTAGCTTGAGATGAGGGGACAAAGAAATGTCTCTGTGAGAAAGGTCAAGCATCGCTTTAGGACTTCCAGTCCATGTTCAGGCTCGTCTGCAAGCCCCGAGGATGCAGATGTTCCTGTCCCTTTTGTGCCTCAGTTTCCCCTATCAAACTGTCCTCCCACAGGGATGAAAGTAGTTATGACATTCCAAATTTTTCTCTGCTGAGTATTCAAAGAGAGGGACACTGAGTTTAGTGTCAGGAGGTGTAAGAAGGAGGCCTGGTGCACCTGGGCAAGATAGAGAGCTTTGAATCACGGAATCACAAATCGTTTTGTTTGGAAAAGACCTCTGAGATCATCAAGTCCAATCATCAACCTAACACCACCATGGCTATTGAACAGTGTCCTGAAGTGCCATGATGGTTGGACTCAATGATCTTAGAGGTCTTTCCCAGATAAGACAGTTCTATGATTCTGCTACCCTAACTGGTGCAGTTTGATGTTTGCTGGTGCCTGGTGGCCCTGGAGCAAAGCAGGGACAACCCTGCAGTGCGGGGTGAAGTTGAACCACAAGCTCCTTTTCCATCTCTTGTTGATGTTGGGATCTTATCTCACGGTAGCAAGCCCTGAGCAGGCAGAATCACTTGGTTCAGGGCGCCTGGCTGACCCATCAACAGCCAAGGAGTGATGGACGTGCTCCGAGTTTGCCTTCCCGGCTGGACCGCCGCTTATCGCTCCCCCGGCATTTCCCATTTGTTCTCTTGCAGCACTTCAAGCACAAGAGGGACATTGTCGCTGTTATTCCAGCTACCAGGCGGTGGGGGGGGATAAGGGTGGGTGTGTGTGGGGTGTGTAAAAACACCCTTCTCAGGCTGACTCTGCCTCCGTCTCTATAAATCAAGTGGATTTGTGCAGCTCCCCGGTCAAGTATGGGCATTAGCACTGCGATGCGAAGTCATCTCAGTAATGTGCACCCAGGAATGTGCCTTATCTGATTTCCCTCCTTGATTTTCTTTTTCCTAGTCCTGCAAATCAAGGCTGAGGTTGCCCTCCGGGCTCACAGACCGAGATGTCACAGGAGAACATCAGCAGGGTGCCGAGATGTCTCAGGAGAGCATCAGTAGGTTGCTGGTGGGTTCACTAGGGCCGTCCCAGCGAGTATGGACCCCCAGTGTGGGTGCAGCCACTCTTTTTCAAACACTGAACAATTTCCCTGCCTGGACAGAGGCCATTACATGTTGCTCAGGGAAGGGGATGAGGTGGTGACAACCTTCCTGATCAGCTGCTCTTTTGGGAGTCGAAAATTCAACCCCTCGATTTTGCTCTGCCAGGCAAGGCAAGGACCAAAAACCAGCAATGCCCTGGGAGTTCAAACGTGACCTCTACGTGTGTCCAGATCACCCTGCAAACAGGTTCCCCTTCAGATTATTGCAGATGGGGAGGTTCCTGTGCTGGATTTCTTTTGAAAAAAAAAAAAAAAAAAAAAGATTCTTTTTCTTCCTTTAGTGGAGCAGGAGGGGGCCAGCGGCTGGGGGAAACACGCCTGGAATGTGACAAGCCTGTTCTCCTGCTTGTTTGTGTAAACGAGTTGGGTCTATTCCCTTCCTCTCAAAGTGCACGTTTTTTAAGCCTCCTTGCAAAAGCAAATTTACTTTGAGAGCACATGGATGCCAGCATGGGGGTGGTGGAAGTGGTGGTTGGAGATCAAAATAATTAATAATGTTAATCACTGAGAAGAATAAAAGCTCTTTTTTCACCCTGAAGTGATTGGTGGAGCTTGTCCAACACTGCCCACCATCTTCATGTCCATATCTCTTCTCACCTGTCTCCTATGGACTTGATGATCTTAAAGGTCTCATTCAACCAAAATGACTCTATGAGGCCATTTGGCCATCCCAGCCTGAGAATTCCTTGATGAGATGGTTTTCCACCAGGAAAAGATTAGGTGTCCACAGATAATTCTTTTTGAATGTCTAGGTTTCAATGAAGAGCTCCTTATCTCCTCAATCCAAGCCATAGCAAGACACTCCAAAGCAGACCACAGATACTTTACCATAAAACCTTGAGGAGCTGTAGACCCTGAAGTGTGGTGGGTGCCAACATCCCTGAATGGGTGAGGTTCTTAGCTCCAGGAGGACAGTCAACCTGGCCCTGCTGCTATCCTAAGAGAAGAACATCTTTTATTCCCACTGATGATGCAAAGCTTTGAAAGGTCCCCATAGGGCAGTTTAGAGGACAAACCTCACTTTTTTGGCCTGGGAAAGCTACTATCACCTCCTCCACTGTCACCTTCAGGTATGTCTTTGAGTAGTATCTTAATAATGAAAATAATAATTGCAAAGATGATGATGATGATGATCTGTGGCCATTTACAACATCCCTGGAAACTTCACTGTCCCAAAAGATGCCAGTATTTTCTTGGGGAATAAGCCCCTCTCTAAGTGATGAGCAAAGACCTCAAAATGTCTCCTCCCATTGACCACCCCAGGCAACAGGAGGCAAGAAGGTTTTAAAGGTTTTATCCACTAAAACAGTCCCTGGAGCAAGGGATAGATTTTACTGGACATGGTAAGGAGCTGTGGACCACTCACGATCCTCAGCCACCTCGCACAGGTGAGCAGACATGTCAGATAAAATCCATGGACATCCTTGACATCTTGCCTTGCTCCCAAGGCAGACAGCCAGCTCTACTACTTCTCCTTTCCCTGTCATTTCTGGCTGTCAAACCAGCTTGTTGCTGCTGGGCAGGCTGGCAGAGAGCCTTGGCATCATCTTATCTCATCCTCTCAAACAGCCTCTTAGCTGGAGCTCTGCAGGTGAAGACAGATGTGGGAAGGCACCTTCTGTCTGCAAAGAGTGCAAGGTTGGGATTTTATCCTCTATGGGCAAGTAGGGAAATTGAGGCATTGAGACAACCAAAGGGAGTGTGCTTGTGGCAGTTTGGGATGGCAGCTCTTGTGTCCAAACCCCATGAACTGCCTGCATGCATTATCCACAACCAAGTTTGTCTTGATCTAGGATTGAGCACAGAGGTCACCTTCTTCTCCTCTCTGCAAATTCTGCAGATTTCCCTGACTCCAGACTGTGCTTTCAGCATCCTCAGCCCTGCTAGATATGCAGCATCTGGCTTTTCCCACTCTTTGAACGTGTCTTTTGATTCCTCTTGGTGACCACTTTGCTGATGGGATGTCTCAACAGCTCTGGCCAGCGTGGGCCTCTCTCTGTGTGCCAACATACTGTCTTCTGGTACAGAGCCAGTGTGGCTGGCTGAGCCCATCTGTGGTGCTATGGACTGAGGTGTCTGGTGGTCAGCAGGACTGGGAGGCCATCAAGGCAAGTGGACCCTCCTTTGCAAAGCCACTTGGGAGTATCCCCACTTTTTGACCTGTGGCACTTAAGACTTCCTGAAGAAGTTGAATACAAAGAGACTGAGGGATGAATGTTTTGGAATATTGTTGATTTTCCAAAGAAAGGTGGAATTCTGACATATTCCTCTTCAGTGACCTGGATCCCATAGGTATTGATGGGCTGAGGATAGCAGAGAAGAACTTTGTGGCAGCTGCACTAGGTGTCCCAGCCTGTCCAAAATGTCTGTTTATTTTAGCAAATGAGGAGTATCCTCCTTTTTTCCTCTGCCATCACCTACCAGGGGATGACTCCCAGGCCACTGAGTCCCCTCAGAGCACCTGGAAGTTTGCTGCCCGATAATACAAGGTTCTTCACCCCTGGCTGTCAGCTCTACAAAGCCCAGGAGCTTCATCCAATGTGGTTATCTTAAGGAAGCTATTTCAGTGTGGTGGGTGATTCACCTCTTGTGTGTCAGCTCAACCAAGGGCAGGAAACTTGCTTCAGAGGTCTGTGGGTGCCGCAGGGGGACAACCACGGGGCCTAGGACATCTATTTTGGATCAGCCTCATTGAGAGAGTGAGGGAGACCCTAGGACCTGTAGTCTTGCCACCACTATCCAAAATAAACACTGTGTTACAAGATTGCAGACCATGATCCAGGGATAGGTGCTGCACAGTGGGGACTGAGTGTCTGATGCAGTTGTGATCTTAAGCCTTTATTAGGGGTGTTCAAAGGTGTGAAACCTGATGGTATAAAGTTGGTGGTCCAAGGGAGGGATTGCTATTTCTCTCCAGTTCATATTGGGTGTGTAAGCTGGAGTGACCTGTCCTCAAACCATGCCAGGGCTCTACATCAGAGAAACACATGGGGTGGTCCAGAATGAGATCAACATTAATTGGCTTCAAGACCTTTTGAGCCCAGGGTGCCTTCTTGCCTTGGCCTGATACTACACATCTTCAGGGCTTCTCCCTGATCTCCTTCCTGGGATGACTTTGTAGTAGCTTTCAATATGTGCATGGACACGCTGAGGGGCTGTGGCCTTGCCAGATGGGCTGGGGAGCTCTGTTGCTGCCAAAGCACATTACCCACCCAGCCAGGAGGTGATGGGTGGGAAAGGAGGGAGGGTTCACTTTACCTCCTGCACCTTAATTGTGCAACAAGCAAATTCCCCTTCTCTTGATTTGGAAAAGCCCTCCAAACTCCTTTCTCACAAGTCAGTGTCTAAGTCTCATTTTGCCTTATGCTGGATGTGCTTAGCTTGACCCTGGCTAGCAAGACTGTAGCATAAACTAATTCTAGTGCAGTTCCCTGGCTCAAATCCTTTGGGACTGGAGAAAAGATGATCCTGTTGATTCCTATGGTTTTGCATCCACATCTCTCTCTGTCTCCTCAGATGTGGAGATGTTTGTTTCTCTTTATCTGTACCTGGGGTGCAGCCTTCTCACAGCCTGAAGTCTCCCAAGGTGTCAAATCTACTCCCAATTAATGTGATACAAGAGGAGGTTGACTCAGATTGCACCAGGGGATGTTTAGGTTGGACAACATTAGGAAAAATTTCTTCCTCGAAAGGGTTGTGAAGCCCTGGAATAGGCTGCCCAGGGCACTAGTGGAGTTCCTAGCCCTGGAGACATTTAAAAGTTTGTAAATGTGGTGCTGAGTGACGTGGTTTAGTGGCGCCCTGGCAGTGCTGAACTTCATCATCTTAAAGGTCTCTTCCAACCAACACAATTCTATAACTCTACTGCTGTTGCACAGTGAAATGTAGTTGAGAGAGTCCTTTGACTAAGGAGTGGTGTGTGTCCCAAACTAAGCACTGTCCCAGTTCCTGCCCTATCCTTCTCCATCCACCAGCCTGCTTTACCTTATTCTCATGGTACTGATCTGGTCTGTCTTGGGGTTGACAAATCATTATTTCCAAACCCAAAATGTTTCCATTAATGAAGGATTACATCTTTTAATTTTGTCTCTTTACCATTCAGTGGGTTTAAACTGAAAATGGCTGAATGTGGGTGCTAGAGGAACTGACACAATGTCCATCTCTGCCTCAGGTTTCCCCTACTGAGGACGAGATTCATGTCCTGAGATGGAAAAAAGCCTTCTCCCTGGCTATGGTCAGTGAAGAGAGGGACCTTCCCAAGGCAACTTGTCCCACCAAATCTCTGACTTCCCTCCTGGATATACTCTAATTTGAGCAACTGATCAGCATGGTCAACAGAGAGAGGCACCATCCCAAGGCAGCTCATCCCATCCAATCTCTGACTTCTGTCCCGAATATGTTCCCATTTGGGCAACAATCACGATCAACAGAGACAGGCATCTTCCCAAGGCAGCTCATCCACCAAATCTCTGGCTTCCCTCTTGGATATGGTCCCATTTGGGCAACAATTATGATCAACAGAGAGAGACATCATCCCAAGGCAGCTCATCCCATCCAATCTCTGACTTCTGTCCCGAATATGTTCCCATTTGGGCAACAGTTATGATCAACAGAGAGAGACATCATCCCAAGGCAGCTCATCCCATCCAATCTCTGACTTCTGTCCCGAATATGTTCCCATTTGGGCAACAATCACGATCAACAGAGACAGGCATCTTCCCAAGGCAGCTCATCCACCAAACCTCTGCCTTCCCTCTTGGTATGTTCCCATCAGCAGTGCTTGCTTTCCAACCATCGAGGTCCTTCAAGCCCTTGATCTACGTGGGATAGTTCTAATTCTGGGTCAGCCGTTGGTTCTCTTTTCTCATGCAACGTTTGGTTTCTCTGCTGGAATTCCCCAGGGAGATGGTGCTGTCGGTTTGAGCAGCTGCCTGTCCACTCCAGGCCTTTCCAGCCCCCAAACGCGCTGTTGAACGTTGCGAAGCGTGTCAGGCTTCCAGTTCTGTGTCGGGACACGTCTGCGGCATTAAGCTTTGAATGCCATGTGGAGATCGAGAACATTTTTGTGGCAAGCTGCCATCTTTCCCCAGATCATTTACCTCTTGAGTGACAAACCCAGCTCTGAAATGCTTCTGATGCTTTGCAGTGGCTGTGGCTTCTCTCGTGTGATCGTCTCCAAGTGCGGTACAGACATTATCTAATTACGACCCTCCCTGGAGCAAAATGGGGCAATTCTTGGCATTTTCAGCATGCTTGTGTTTGTATCACATGGAGCCAGTCCAGGTAGACAGATAATCCCAAGTGCTGGTGATGCTTGAGTCTATCTCTTTGCAGGCTGCAGCCTCCTTGGGTGATGGCGTGAAAGCAGGGTAGAGGTTTTCAATATATCTTTGCTCAGGAGCTCATGTCATTATGGAAGAAAGTCCTTCAGATGGAATTCTGTGAGGCTTAGGCAGAGGCAGAGGCCTGGATGAAGCCAAACATCAAATCATAGAATCATAGGATGCATTGGGTTGGAAGTGANCCCACTCCATCGGATCCATGTCCTTCATCCCCAACTACATCAAGTTGCCTTCATCATCTTAAAGGTCGACCTTGAATGTGTCCAGGGATGAGACCCTGACCACCTCTCTGGGCAACCTGTTCCAGTATTTCACTACCCTTATTGTAAGGTATTTTCTCCTAACGTCCAGCCTGCATCTACCCTGCTCTAGATTAAAAATTGTCTACAGGGATTTCAAAGGGAGCTCAGACACCCAGCAAATCAACTACTACGTGCACCTTAATTTGGATGTCTTAATTTGTCAGCTGACTTTCATCCTTAGTGTTAGGTGAGATGAATCCCACCTCAGTTGCTACTAGTACCAGCTCCTCATGAGAGTATCCATGCTTTTTCTTCTTGCACAGATGCAGCCCAGCTCCATTGGCTCTGCACAGGGTGGAGAATGTTCCACCAGCTGTGTGGTCTGGGGTTAGTTTTGTTAGTCTCCAACTCAGTGGGTGAGTTGCAAACCTGCTCATAGAGCTGTCAAGCAAGATGGTTATTTAGACTTGAAACCAGCAGCTGATTTCCCTCCCTTCTCTTTTTTTTTTTTTTTTTTTAATTCTTCCACACCCCTTTTGGCCAATACACTTGGATGATTTACTGATGCAGATCTGCTGGATTAAGTAATTGATTTGATGCCTCTTGAGTGCCAAGAAAGAAAAAAACCTCAGCATTAAGAAAATAAAAAATGTGCCAGCTAATCCAACCCTATGTGCTACTTAAAGGCTTCTGAAAAGGCTGGCTTGACACTGGTAGGGCCACCCAGGATCCTGTTCCTGTGCACCCAGTCCCAGTGCCTTGTGAAGATCATAGAATCATGGAACATCTTGGGTTGGAAGGAAACTTTGAAAGTCATCTAGTTCAACCTCCCTGCAGTTAGCAAGGATATCTGCAACTAGAGCAGGTTGCTCAGAGCCCCAAACAACTTGACCTGGAATGATTCCAGGTANAAATGTCTGTCCCCAGCATTCTGATCAGCCCTTTTAAGCACTGGAGTTCTCCTTAGAGCCTTCTCTTCTCCAGGCTGAACAACTTCAACTCTTTCAGCATGTCCTCAGAGCAGAGGGCTTCCAGCCCTCCCATCATTGCTCTGGTCCTGCTCCAACAAGTCCATGTTTCTCCTGTGCTGAGGACTCCAGAGCTGGCCCTAGAATTGCAGGTGGGATCTCAACAGAGCACAGCAGAGGGGTAGAATTCCCCTCCCTCCCCCTGCTGCCCACACTGCTGGGGATCAGCTCAGAGCACAGCTGGCTCTGAGCTGGCAGTGCATTGTGCCAGCTCATGTCCAGCTTTCCATTCACCAGCATGGCCAAGTCCTTTTCCACAGGGCTGCTCTCAATCCCATCATCTCCAAGTGTAGACTGATACCAGGGGTTGCCCTGACCCAGGTGAACAGTTCTTCACAAGGATAAGAATGGGTCTTTATTCCCTTCCCTTTCAGGGGTCAGTGGGTTGTGTGAGGTGTGTAGATGCCTCCTCCAACTTGAAGAGGGTGGGAAAGAATTATAATAGTATAAATTTTCCATTCCTCAGCAGGGTGAACTGCAGGCCATGAAGAAAGGAGCAAAGAGCAGATCTATGAGAAGATGACTGGCAGGCAGATCAGCCCTTCCTAAGGTCAGAGATCCAAGTTCAAGCCTCTTTCTACCTTCTGCCTTGTCTTTATCACAAACTCTTTAAGAAAGGGAGGGATTTGATAGTGCAAGTACTTAATTACTCATTAGGGCGGTTGTGAACTACTCTTGGGATGGACTTTTCTCCTTTGCTTTTAACTGGATATTCTGGGACAAAAGAGTATTTCCTGGCAGGTTTGGTGTGCACTGAAATGTGCCTAGGAAAGCTCTTATTTTATAGAATAAAAAACCACTACACCCCTCCCCCAACCCCAAAACAAACAACAAAAAAAACCCCTAACAAACCCCAAAACAAACCCAAACCAAACCAACAAAAGAAAAAGCCCCACAAAAAAACCCTGGTCCAAAGCACAACCTCACACTCAGCTGCTCTTTGAAGAGCATTTTGATGGCCTAAACCAAGTGATCCTTTTGCCTGGTAAGCTCAGGTGGAATAAACTAGAAAAGGATAGTACAAAAAATACTGCAAAAAGCCTTTGTTCCCTCTGGGTTTTTGCAGATGAAGGTTGGATTTAGCCCATGGTAAAAATATTTCAGTAGAGACCTTGGGTGTGAAGTTCATGGGAACAAGAGGTGAAATGGGGATGGGAATGTCCTCCAAAGAGACCTCCAAAGATAACAAATGGTGGAGTGAAGTATCACCTGTGAAAACAAGTGCTGGTAAATTTGGTTCCTGCAAGGCAGCCCTCTCTGAAACATGGTCAAGGATGAGAAGTTTAGGGGTTGTTAAATTGCTCTGTTTTGGACCTAATTCTGCAGGTGAAAAATAGCTCCTGCTTTCAGGTGCATCACCAAAGCTGAGCATAGCAGCCAAATGAAGACCAAATGAGAACAGCCAGGGAGCCCCCAAGCAGATATCCAAAATCTGTGCTTAGAAATGGATCAGTCTGGGCCCCAGTTTCCAGCTTGCAAAAAAATTCCAGGAGCAGTTTCAAAGCTATTCTTAAAGAAAAGTTATTCTTAAGGAAAAGCTCCTTTATTGTGAGGGTGACAGAGCAGTGGACCAAGCTGCCTCAGAGAGATCATGGAGTCTCCTTCTCCTTCTCACTCATCTGAATGTGTCGCTGTGCAGCCTGCTTTGGGTGGCCTTACATTGGCAGTGGGGGCTGGACTAGATCTCCAGAGGTCCTTTCCAACCTCTGCCATTCTTTGATTCTTGATTCTGCAGTGCCAGATAAATACCACTGGTTTAGGGACAACCTCAGTAGGCCTCTCTACTCATTGAGTTTTTTTTTTCCCAGTGCTTTTCCCACAATATTTTTACTAGGAATCATGGTTTCAGCACTGCTAACCACTGTGTGGTTCTAGGGCTTCCTCTTATTTCTCCTCTTACTTCTGAGCTCCTAAAGTTCTGGAGGAATCATAGCTCTCCTTTTGAGAAACCAGCAGCTTGTAGCTCCTAAAGGAGCATGGCAAGCCTTGTAAAAGCTAGGCTCTACAAATCCAAAGTTAACTGAAAGAAAAGGGGCTGCCTCCAAAGTCTAGATGGCTAAAACGATTACATGTGTTTGAAATCCTCCCTGTTCCCAACCCACTCAACCCTCCCAGGGCTCCAGTGCTTGTCAACTGCTGAATATTTGATTTGCCAGCCCTGTGCTGCTGTGAGATGATTAAGACCTGGCAGCTGAAGATGATAATTATTAAAATTTATCATGCCACCAGTAAAAGAAAGAAAAAAAAAAACCACAACAAACCCAAACAAGCAGTAAAATAGGGGGGAAGAATGGTGTGACAGGAGCTCCCAGCTTGTGCTTGGCATGTTTTCGCTTTGGCAAGTGTGTCTTTGTGTTTTGGGAGAGTCCCTCGCAGAGCTGGTGAGCGCCCTTCATGGTCAGGACTCTAATTAGTCACTTGTCTCTCCCTGCAGGCATCTGGATGGGCTTCCCCAGCACGTTGTGCATCCTTCGGTAGGGCACAGAGGGGAGGCTGGCAGCCTCCAGGCTTCACCGGGTGCAGGATTTGCATCGGCTTAATCCGAGGTAGCGGAGTTGGCTTGTCTTTGTCTTTCTCCTTTTTTTCCCCCCCCTCTCTTTGTTTCGTTTGGTGACGAGCTGCTGAATGCATGAAGTGATGTGAATTGGTTTGATTTCATGAATCCATTAAGAAAAAGGAAAAAAAAAATTATATATATAGATCTGGTGTTTGTACATTTCCCCTCCATCTCTCTCTCGACAGATTGTTGGCTCTCTGCTCCAACAGGCTCGTGAGCCGGCGAACTCCTTCTGCTGGCACAGCTACCTCCTGTTTTCTTCTAGCCAGAAGGTTTATGATATAATCAGACTTTCCCCAACGGAATGATCATCTTCGTGGGCACAGCAATGCATCCATTTCAACACTGTGCACATTGACTGCACAGCCTGGAGAAAAGAAGGCTCAGGGGAGACCTTATCACCATGTTCCAGTATTTAAAGTGTGGCTACAAAGAAGAATTCCCATCCTTGGAGGTGTTTAAAAGACACAGAGATGTGAGGCTGAGGGACATGGTTTAGCACCAGACTTGGTAGGATTGGACTCAATGATCTTACCCTCTTCCTGGAGGTGTTTAAGGCCAGGTTGGACAAGGCCTTGAGCAACCTGGTTTAGTGGAAGGTGTTCCTGCCCATGGTGTGGGGTAGGTTTGAACTAGATGGTCTTCAGGGTTCCTCCCAACCTAAACCATTCTGTGATACTATAATCTTAATTTTCTGGCAAGGACACCAGTCAGACATGAGGGATCTGGTTGTACTTACTCATGAAGCAAATTATTACCCAGGCTGAATAACTGGCATCTGCCCAAGAGGGAATGAGAGAAACTTTCTGGAGAGCTTCTGCCCATCTAGTGCTGGGACCTTATCGGGGCTGGACTATGTCAAGGAAGGATGTTTATCCATTCAGGCACTTTTTGTTAAAGAGATTTCTCCTCCACCAACCAAAAACCCCATACTTGTGTGGAGAGCTTCCTCCTTTGCTCTGGCAAATGCACTTGACGGCGTGTACCTGAGCCCGGCCCTGAAAGCTGCCACTGTGCTAAAGTGTTTGCTTGGCTTCAGAAATGTTAAGAGAGGGAATTTCTCTTCAGGAAGCTCGAAGATGTTGGTTTTGAGTTCACTCTGTGCCTGATCCAAAGCTTCTTGAAGTCAATGCAAAGCTATCATAGACTCTGAATCTCCCACAAACTCATATCTGAGGAGGAAAAATAGGCTGAAAGGCTTTGAAGTCTTTTATAGGGGGATTTTCCTTTCCTTTTTGACTGCCCTAGACTCATAGGATAACAAGTTGGATAGAAAGGGTCATCTGCTCCAACCCATGGTATGCTCTAAGCCATGAACTTGACCTGTGCCTGCCAACTAGCAGGATTTCATCACATGATAGTGGCTATTACAGCAGGCAGCATGGATGACACTGCTCTGCAGTTCATAGAAACTCAATTCTCCATGACCTAAACCTGAGATCATCATTGGTGTGGTTTGGACCTTGGCCAGAGCTCTCACCAGCTATCTCCTTGAAGCAGAGAGAGGACTTCAGACCTCAGCCTCACTTTAAGAGGCAGTTTGGATGCAGCCCCCATGGCTGGAGGGTTGGAGAGCTGGAGAGCATGGATGCCGGCCTATGTTCAGCCAACAGTTCCCAGATGGATGTTTTTTGACTACACTAGCACCAAAGTCTGGGTGCTATGTTCTTGGTGTCATGATAGGGAGCTTTTAGGGACAGTGTTAGAGCCAACCTGGTGCAGCCATTTGCTCGGAGGAAGATGCTACCACGCTCCAGAGTGGAGCTGATGCACAACCAGGATGACCCTCAGGACCTGGGAGCAAGTGAAGAGACAGGAGCTGGTGGCATCACCCAGAAGAACATGGGAAGGGGAGGTGGTGGTATTTGAAATTACTTTAGCTTAGAGATGAGCTGAAAATGTCAGAGAAGGACATAGCCCTGGTGACAAGGAGGTTTGGTGGCAAGCAGGGGCACTGGCTAATGAGAAGGAGATGGAAAGGGGACTGGTGGTCAGCCTGGTTCTCAAGAGTGAGCAGGGCTGCCTAGAGGGTGGCTGCATTTTACAGACAGCTGTAGTCACAGAGCACTGTGTTGGCAACACAAGATACATCATCAGGCAGCAATTTGAGCTGCAGCATGGAGCCTGCCGACCACCAAAGGAGATGACCTGGCTGGGGGACCAGGGCCAGCCTGGATCTCACTCAACACCTGCCCCAGGGCTGGCGCGGATAGATCCGTGCAGGTCTCTTCCCACACCACAACACCACACTTCCCTGAGTGCCCCAGGACACAGACATGGCCCTGAGGTCCCACCAAGTGCCTCTGACCTCTCTAAGTGTCAGGAGCATCTTCCTGCCAGTGTGAGCCCTGGCATGGAGATCAAAGGCAAACTTCTGTTTTGTGAGGGGGTTCCTGACCACAGAGGAGGGTTGAGAGAGCAGCAGGCTGCAGCTTGCACTGCTGGTCTGACACTTCCCATCAGAAAATGGTATTTCCAGTTTCCTCAAGCATTGCCAGTCTTGGAAAGACATTTTCGAGGCCCACATCTACCTGTTTACTGCAGTTGAAAGCTGTGATCATAATGGTTTGCCTCTCCCAGGAACTGCTGCTGATTTTGCTGCTGTGAGCTTACACATTTGGGGACAGGAAGGTCTACCCCACTTAGCAGTGGAGTTAGTGTGAGGATTTTGTTCTGCAAAAAGCAAACTAGAAGTGTATTCCTTCAAGAAGGAATGCCCCTGTTTGTAAGTGACAAGAAAAAAACAGTCAAAATCTAGAATCATAGAACAGGGACTGTAAGGGACCTCTGGAGATTCATAGATTCATAGAATGGTGTGCATTGGAAGGGACTTTTAAGATCATCTAGTTCAAACTCCCCTGCCATAGGCAGGAACACCTTCCACTAGATCAGGTTGTTCAAGAGCTCATCCAGCCTGGCCTTGAACCCCTCCAAGGAGTGAACATCTACAGCTTCCCTGGGAAGCCTGTTCCAGTGTCTCACCACCCTCACTGTAAAGAATTTCTTCCTAATATCCAGTGTAGATGTACCCTCCCCAAGCTTAAATCCAACCCCTCATCTAGTCCAAGCACCCTGCTAGAGCAGGTTCACCTAGAGTAGAAGCTAAATCCTGCAATGGTTCACTGTTAACCCACTGCCATGTTCTGCCCTGGTCCTGAGATGTGGTTATTCATCTGTCTTGGATGCTTTCCATGTTAGTGACTACCACCAGCAGCTTGAGGAAACCCTTGAGATTAGCAAGGCTTGAC
This sequence comes from Ramphastos sulfuratus, assembly GCA_013399055.1. Taxonomy (NCBI): domain Eukaryota; kingdom Metazoa; phylum Chordata; class Aves; order Piciformes; family Ramphastidae; genus Ramphastos; species Ramphastos sulfuratus. The sequence continues at coordinate 174,225 of WBNM01015964.1, read as the reverse complement.
AAAACCCACAGAGATATAAATCTCTGTGGTACCCAGGCCCTGCAGATTATGGGAATGTCTCAGCATAATAGAGCCATGGACTTGGTGTGGATCCAGAGGAGGCCACAGCAGTGCTGGGAGGGCTGGAAGCCCTCTCCTGTGGGGCCAGGCTGAGAGAATTGGGCTTGGTCAGCCTGGAGAAGTGAATGCTCCAGGGAGACCTTCTGGTGGTCTTTCAGTGCATCAAGGGCTGATCAGAAAGCTGGGGACAGACTTTATAGCAGGGCCTGGTGTGACACACAAGGGGTGATGTTTTAAACTAAAAGAGAGGGATTTACACTAGAGAGAAGGAAGAGATTTTTGTACACCACAGGTGGTGAGACCTTTTCCCAGGTTGCCCAGAGAGGTGGTTCCATCCCAGGAACCATTCATGGTCAGGTTGTTTGGGACTCTGAGCATCCTTCTGTAGTCGCTGATGTCCCTGCTGACTGCAGGGAGTTGGACTAGATGACCTCTATGTGTCTCTTCCAACCCAAACCACTCAGATTCTATGACATGATTTCTCCAGCTGAGGATAACAGCTGCTATGATGAATGTGCTTCAGTTGTACCATTTTTGGATGGAAAGTGGTTTTGTGGCATGCTGAACAGAGCCAGCTGCAACCACCTGCTCTGTGCAGGTATCACAGGGACTTACCCCTATTTCATTCAGCACCAGCAACTCATCCAGGACCTCATTGCTGCTTGCTCTTCTGAGCCTAATGCTTTCTTTCCCTCTTGAGGGGTGGCTGGGATGGAGCAGCTATTCCCTGGGTGTGCTGCTCCAGGGGCTGCTCATCTCCTCTCACCAGTATCAGACCTCACATTCCTGCGGCCAGCCTGACACCTTGGGCTCTTACAGACCAGCAGTGGAAAAGCAAATTTTCCTTCTAGGCATGTTTGAAAGAAGGCATCAGAGAAGAATTTCCAGTGGAAAAATACCAAACTCTTGCACTTGACTGAGAACCAAAATAGATTGCAACAGTGCTTTCCTCTGGCAGGAATTTTCCTACCTGGGGGCGATGGGG
>WBNM01015964.1:145595-173141 GCA_013399055.1 Ramphastos sulfuratus | reverse complement strand
GGGAAAGGGCTTGAACGGACAGGTATGAGGTGAAAAAATTTGTCAGATCCTTTCTTTGCACAAGTGAAATGGGAGGTTGGCAGCAGAGCATCATCTCTCCTGCACGTGCTGTGCACCAAGGACCAGTGCTGCACCTTGCTTTGGGCTCTTTGTTGTGTTTTCCTTGCGTGTGGGCAGAGGTGGGTGGATGGTGTCCCACCTGCCGAGGAAGGAGTAGAATCTGTTGTGTTGCACCACGGTGTGTGCTTACATCCATTTAATGTGCTGCATGTGGTTATTGAACATGTGTGTATAATTTCATAGAAAAAGATGAGATTGGCAGGGATCTTTGAAGATCTCTACTTACACCTAGAGCAGGTTGCCCAGGAGTGTGTCCTATTGGGTTTTGCAGATCTCCAAAGATGGAGGCTCCACAGCCTCTCTGGACAACCCAGTCCAATGTTTGACCACCCTCACAGTGAAAAAGATTTTTCTTACAAGTGAAATCTCTTGTATTTCAGTTTGTGTCCTATTAGATATCTTCTTTTGAAGATCCACACCTTTGAAATAAGCTCTTTTTCCGGTGCTGCTTCATGTTCATCAGTCTTCTGATGGAGAAGAGAAGGCTTCGAGGAGACCTTATAGTAGCCTTCCAGGATCTGAAGGGGGCCTACAGGAAGGCTGGGGAGGGACTATTGACAAGGTCTTGCAATGATAGGACAAGGAGCAATGGGTTTAAACTGGCAGAGGGGAGATTTAGACTGGATGTCAGGAGGAAGTTCTTTACAGTGAAGGTGGTGAGGCACTGGAACAGGTTGCCCAGGGAGGGCATGGATGCTTGCTCCCTGGAGGTGTTCAAGGCCAGGTTGGAGGAGTCCTTGAGTAACCTGTACTAGTGGGAGGTGTTCCTGCCTATGGGAGGGGGTTGGAACTAGATGATCCTTGAGGTCCCTTCCAACCTTACCATTCTATGATTCTATGATTCTGGTCCAGATTCAAGTCCAAATTCAGACTCCAAGTCTCTGAGAGTGGTGTGCAGACCCAGCCTGGCCCTATGGATGGTCCTACCTGAGTTTCCTTATTTGCAGGGGGACAGCGATCAAGCTGGGTCACCTTTCAAGCAGCTGATAACCACACCTCCCACCACCTAAATATTTCACCAATCATCATTGCATCCAGCAAAGGTGTTGGGACATGGCCAGAAATTGTCTTCTCAGCACCAAGAAGGGGATGTGGGCTCATCTGGTGACTTCCTACTGTCCTCCTGGCAGAAGGATGTGGCCCCATGACTGACAATGGGTTGCTTGTTGGGCTGAGGCATTCAGCAGGACCCTGAGGTAAAGGGGAGACTCCCTTTTACTGCTTCTTGCTTAATAACAGGCTTGAGGATATTAATTACCTTAATTAGAGCTGGCCAAACCTGTTTGGCTTGGAGCTGGGAGTCAGTGGGGACCAGCTCTCTCAGCTTTTTTCTGCTCTCAGGTCTCATGATGTTCCCCAAAGAGTAAGACCTGTCCTATTTCAAATGTAATTAAAAGGCTTTTGAGAAGCAACTTGGATCCAGCAGTGTTCTGATCAAGAAACCCTCTCTTCAGCAAGGGGTCGTGTTGCATGTACAGCAAGAAAAGTGGCTTTATCTTACTCCAGGCCCCAGAATCAAACCAGAGGTAATGCAGGGAGACACTGGCTGTCTTCTCAGCCATGGATATAAAGCACCATGACTGCAAGAAACCCTGTTTTTGGGATTGTAAATCTGCTTTGGAAATGTGGAGGATGGGTTTGCAGATAAAGAACTTCGACCAGTCATGATGCTGGAGGTACTTCAAGCCCCTGCTCAGCTGGCAAGGCAGACAAAGCCTCCTGCCTCAGTTTCCCATCTGCAAAAATGTACCATGTCTTGTCCAGTCATCAGTTTTACTGGACCATAAGTGAGATTCATCTGAGACCTTGGCTATCACAAGCCATAAAGTTTGGTGACTCAGTCACTCAGAACTTGCCCAGAGCAGTGACTTCGTGCAAGATGAAACACTGGGTTCAGATAGCCATGTGGATTCTCTCTGGGTTTCCCTGCTTGGTGTCACTCCCCCAGAATGGGTAGTGTTTGCTGATGACCCCTTGTAATGGTTTGCCTTTCTTTGTCTCTTCGGTGGAAGGTGCTGAGGTCACCTGAGGTTGACCTCCAGTGACTTGTGTGTATGTGGATCACACTCTCCCTGTGGTTGAGAGAGGACTTTGGTGTGGTTCAATCCACAGCTCATCTTGCAAGAAAATGGGGAAGCACAGTCCAAGAGATGGCCCAAGAGATGACAGGCCCCACGATGGATACCTCCAGTGCCTCTTGCATTTGAAATAATGAATTTTGCTCTCTTTCTCTGTATTTTATACTGTCCCATCTGTGCTCATCAGCTCCAAAGCTCCCATCTCCTCTTGAGAAAACACAAGGATATGCTGTGGGCCTACCTTCTTTAGCAGGTCTTTAGCAGGTGAAACAAAGCAGGCAGTACCCAGGTGAAGGCATCTGGCTTAAGTTATGCCAGGGAAAGTTTAGGTTGGATATTAGGAAAAAAAATCTTTACTGAAAGAGTGGTCAGGCATTGGAACAGGCTGCCCAGGGAGGTGGAGAGGTCACCTTCCCTGTAGGTTTTCAAGAAGTGAGTAGATGAGGTGCTTCAGGATACAGTTTAGGGGTCATGGTAGCTGGGTTGCAGTTGGACTTGATGATCTTAAAGTTCTTTTCCAACCTTAATGCTTCTCTGATTCTATGATCCCAGTAAGATGGTTAAACTATCAGCTCATCTGCTTGGGGTTGCTGTGTCTTCAGGGGAAAACTTCCTACAGAAGAATATTTGGATCTCCTAAGCCGAGGTTTTTCTCTGAGTCATCTCCCAGAGGCACTTGATCATTTTGCAATTTTTCTAAAGGCTCTTGGAGATATTTTTATCTGGTGATGGCAGTTGAGATCCATCATCCTTGACTGTGGTGCTCTGTGTATATAATCAGTGCAGCCAAAGTGAGACTTTCCTTAGCATGAAGAAGTGATGAAATGTACAATTTTCCTTCAGTGACTATACAAGGAGCCTGAAATTCTTCATGAAACATCTCTTTATTGGTTGCTTTTCCAAGCCAGAGGGACAGAGTGCCCATCTCCTTCCTCCTCTTAGACATTTCTTGATGAAGGATGGACATCAAGAGATGTCTTGTCCACCAGGTATTGCTGGACACAATGGAGAAAGCATCTATCACATTTATCATTTTCATCTTGACTCAGTATCTGGGTATTTAGAAGGTAAGGAAAGCTGTGGGCTTTCCTGGTCCTGAGGTGTATTTAATTCTTGCATTTGCTCAGTCAAAGAAGAGGTTCAACTTATCTCATTTTACCTTATCTTGTGTACTGCACTTCTGTGTCACTGTCTAACACCTTGCATGACCTCAGTAGGCCATCCCAGCTGGATGTGGTTGGACACATTAGTTTTGTCTTCTCGCTCCTCCTCAATGACACAAACGTGGCCTGTTGGCCAATCGCTTCTTGTCCTCCACCTTTGCTCTCTGGCATCCCCTCAAGCTGAACTGAGGAGATGGTTCCAGACTGTCTGGAACCTCCAAAGAGAGGTGCTGCAAGTAGGTTTCGGGGGATCTAACTCCTGCTAGACCTCTTCAAGGCTGGTCCCAGCTCCTCTCTCACGTTTTGTCCTTATTGCTCAGCTAAAGACTCTTCTTCTGTATCCCCTTGATTATCAGTTTTGCTCAAGCAATCTCTTCATCTCTTCTTTAACAGACTTCCTGAGCCCTTGAGTTAGAAGTTGGTTTCCTAGATCTCAAACAACTTGTGCAGTTCCTTCCCCTGATCCTGGTGCTTTAGCAACATCTCCAGCCTCTCCCAGGAAATGTGTCCCATGTTTTGGATTACCTTGGGAGCAAAAAATTGTTGCTTAAACAGGTTTCAGGCATCCCAGCCTGTGACCTTTCTGTAACCGTTTGAATGAGTGTATTGACTTGTTCTGTGAATTATAAACTCCATTAACTCTTTGGTGACTCCCCAGTGCTTGCTGAGAAGGGCTTGGATCCAGGGCATATCTAATGTGCCAAAGCCTTTTCAAGCTTATAGGAATGAAGAACTTAACCCCCATGTCAGAGGTGGCTCAAAATATTCTTTTCAGTGGCCAAAGATGATGGGAGCTGGTTAGAAATTCAGAGTTAGGGACTTCACCACTCAGCACTGTAACCTCTTTTTTGCCTGTTGTTTTTTTTTCTTTTTTTTTTTTAAACACTTTTCTAACTTCCAGTCTACAAGAAATAAATGCACTGTGCCTTTAATCTTGCCCTGCTAAGATTTTCTTACTGAAAAAAAAAAATAAAATCACACAACCCAAACCGACTGCGCTCTAACAAACACCTGTATTGCCACTGAAAGGCCTTTTGCTAATATATTTTCCCCCTTGTTCTTCTTGATCACACCTGTCTAGCTTTGGGCAAAATAAAATATTCACATAGCTGCCAGAAGTAAAGTTCTTTTCCTGGCTGGAGCTACTGTGTGTAAAGATCTCCAAAGAAATGTCAGATCACTTTATTGAATCCTACTGAAAACTTGTTTGACAGTAGCATGCAGAAAGGATCAGGACCTCTCTGTAAGTGCCAATGGGTTGAAAAGAGCATTTGTTTTGAAGGCCTAAAAATGTGTTTTCTTTATTTTTTCCCCCTTATTTATTTATTTATTTGGTGATGATATTTGGAGGCATTAAAAACTGCAAAGGTCTCTCTGCGCCTGTTACTTGTGTGTTTGCATAGATGCAAGAAGATGACTGCTTGCACACAAAGACACCATAGAATGGTGGAGTCACAGAGTCACACAGAGTCATAGAGTTCTAGAATAATAGATTCATAGAACCATAGATTCATAGGATCATATAGAGTCATAGACTCATAGAATTATAGAATCGTAGACTCATAGAGTCATAGAATCATGGGGTTATAGAATTACAGACCCATCATCATAGAATCATAGAATAATTTGGGTTGGAAGGGCCATTTAAAGTGCATGTAGTCCAAATCTCCTGCAGTCAGCAGAAACATTTTCAACTAGAGCTGAGGAGAGCTGGATCTACAGTTGGATGAGAGCCACTTTTGGGCAGGCAGCAGAGCCAGCAGCAGGCACTGGCTCAGCAGCAGCGTCCAGGGCACAGGTTAATATATGCAAAATTTCAGGTGCTTTGAGCTCTACCCAGGAGGAAAAAACACCTTTGTGCAGAAGAGTTTTGCCCTTGTGAAGGCCTGTCTGTGAGTAGGTCAGAGCTGCTTCAGAGGGGCAAATTCCACCCTCTGCACACCGTGTCTTGCAGCCTTGTCCTCCTGTAAGTGGAAACAAAAAACTACTGTTGTTGGGAAAATAATTAGGAGCAGGTGAAAGCATATTTTTAATGATCCTCTGACCAAACTGATAGTCAATTTACAACAGGAATATTTGCCTCCCCAACTCCTTGCCTTTTGCTCCCAGATGTTAATTATGGTTTGTCACTCCTCTGTCTGTTGAGCAGAACGTGTTCATCTGAGCAATACCCAGTGCTAACCTTTGCCTTGGCATCTTGATCCCAGATGTTAATTAGTTTGTCACTCCTCTGTCTGGTGGATAGAACATGTTCCAGTGCTAACCTTTGCCTTGGCATTCTGGAGAGCAATTTTTTAATCATTCATTCACTTTGAAGGATTACTAATATGATTGAGCTCCAGCCTTTGAGGTAGAGGAGGCAGCTGGAGCATTGCTGAAACCCTCGTTTCTATCTGAGCTTCTCTTATAACTTTAATCTGAGGTAGGCTGTTTCAAGTAGTCTACTAGACCTCATCATTGTGGTTTTGATCCAGTCATAAGACTCTTTTCTCCAAAGGCTGTTGTTTCTCTTAGTACAAGATGAAGTCTCCATCTCTGGAGACTTGCTCTGAGTTCTGAGTTCACCACACAGCCAGCAGTGTGCTCTTGTGGCCAGGAAGGCCAGTGCCATTCTGGGTTGTATAAGAAGGGCTGTGGTTAGTAGGTTGAGGGAGGTTCTCCTTCCTCTCTACTCTGTCCTGGTGAGTCCTCATCTGGAGTACTGTGTCCACTTCTGGGCTCCCCAGCTCAAGAAGGACAGGGAGCTCCTTGAGAGTCCAGTGCAGAGCCACAAAGATGATTAAGAAAATTGAACATCTTCCTTACGAGGAGAGCCTGAGGCAGCTGGGGCTTGTTATCTTGGAGAGGAGGAGACTAAGGGATTACTTCATTAATGTCTATAAATATGTAAGGAGTGAGTGCCAGGAGGCTGGAGCCAGCCTCTTCTCAGTAATGCCCAGTGACAGGACAAGGGGCAATGGGTGGAAGTTGAGGCATAGGAGGTTCCATGTGAACCTGAGGAGGAATTTTTTCCCTGTGAGGGTGACAGAGCACTGGAACAGGCTGCCCGGGGTGGGTTGTGGAGTCTCCCTCTCTGGAGATATTCAAGAACTGTCTGGATATGTTCCAGTGTGATCTGCTCTGGGTGATCCTGCTCTGGGAGGGGGACTGGACCAGATGAGCTTTCGAGGTCCCTTCCAGCCCCTGACATTCTATGATTCTATGATTCTCAGGCTTCCTCAAATCCCCACCACTAAGATTTTTTCAGATTCAAACCCTGGCCTCAGACTTTGTGATGTCTCCATTCTTCTGTGGTCATTCCTCTGTTAAATGACACCCTGGATATCATAGGTTTTGTGGGAAATCTGAAGCCACCAGAGACAGCAGCTCAGAAAACACACAAGAAAATCTCAGCTCCCTTGGCTTAAACAGAAGTCCAGCAAATTCAGCAGGGATGATATTCATCTCACCAGCCTTTAGGTGCCCACAGGGTTGTTTTCTTTGGCTGTCTGAAGTAGTCACCTGCATTTCACTTGGTTGCCCAAGGCAAAAAGGTTTGCTCAATGACATGGAAGAAGCTAGACCCACAACAGGACAAGACTGGAGGAGAGGAGCTGGTCGAGGCAATAGTTCCAGATTGGAGATGTCAGCAAGAGAATGTGTGGTTGCTGATGAATGTGGTGGTTTATGTCTAGCTCCTCTAGATGTCTTGTTTCACAGCTGAGGGAATGACCAAGTGCTTCCTATTGGCTTTGCCAATAGGAGCCCTGCAATTATCCAATATCCTAAGCAAAACCCTCTCATAAACCCAGCATGGGATCAGCCAGGGCTTCACTCTAGGAGGGGCTCCATGCAGTATTAGTGTCCAGGCACCAGATGAATGAGCTGAGTTAGAAGCCATCATATATTCACATGAGGTTCGTGAAGAATCATGTTGCAGGGATTGACAGAGAAATCTAACATTCTCCTACTTCCCACCCTGTACTAGTGACAAAGAGGTGGTATGGCATTGATATCCCTCATCTATGGGTGCAGCTAGGGAGGGGAGGATGAAAGCTAATTGAGCAAGCTTCTCCTGGTGGCCAAGAACCTGGGGTTTGCAATGTCCCTTAGTAAGAGAGACCTTTTCCTATGGGTTTGGGAGCACTGGATGAGAGAAAGACACATGAATTAGAAGCAGGTCCTCCAGCATGGCTGATCTGAGCGATGAGAAGAATTTCAGACCAGGTCTACTCACCTAAAGCCCATACCAGTTTAACAATGTTGGTAGAGCTGTGGTCCTGTAAAACCCATTGTGTACCTGTCCTGCAAGAGAGACACTGAAAGAAGTCTTTATTTAGGGACATGCAATGTCATTGAAGGAGCTGGGAGTACCTGATACCAGCAAAGCACTTGTTTGCTCATTTGGGTGGTATCTCCACCTAGCAGCAGGAGCTGCCAGGATTGCTTGGCTGGTAGAGCTTTCTGGAGACCTCCTCCTGCAGAGCATTAGTGCCTGCTGGATCTCATCCAGAGGGACACCTGCATTAGCACAGGCTTCTCCTCGTGCTGCCTGGGAGTGCAGACCCAGGGCGTGCTCCTGCATGCAGGATCCCACGCTGACACGCTCTGGTGTGTGCAGGCATCTCTGCTCTTGCTGCTAGGGTGTCCTTCTGCATGGAGCTCTATCACCACCTCTCTGTGCCATATAAACTCTTGCAGAGCTTCTGCTCTTGAGTCAGACTGTTGGAAACCCTCCCTTGGGTTCTTGCTTCCTCCCCACAGCTATCCATGCATGCATATCAGACACATGGATCGAGACTCACTGTGTTCTGTGTCAGGGACTCCTCCACCCACAGCCCAACACACCTGCAGGTCCAGCCTCAGGAAGCCTCATGTCTCAGTTGGCAAGAAAGATTGGACCAGATGATGCTTGAGATTCCTTTCAACCTGGTGTTCTATGATTAAGTAAAACTTAGGAAACCAAGTTGTATTTCATTTTATGCTACACTAGGGCAGAACTCCTACCCAGATCTCTCCCACCTTACTAAAATTTGGAATCACCTTGCAGAGGTGATTTTCCATTTCCTTGGAGAGGGAAAGGCCTCTCTATTGGCAAGTCAGATCTGAGGCAGCCTAAATAACCTATTGGGATGAGTTTTCTCTGTCTCCCCACAGCTGTAGATGAAGCTAGGTGCAAAAACTGATCACGGGTATCCACAGAGCATCTCTGCTTCTCAGTGGAGAACAAACCCAGGGGATATTCAAGCTGGTTGCTCTTTGAGGCTTACAGGTTGCCCTTTGAAGACAGGAACACTTAGCAAGCAGGACTTGAAAACTCCAGTTTGCTTTGGCATTTGAGATCCAACACACATGGAAGTTCAAACCAGCACCTCTAGCAGATCCCTGCGCAGCAAAATGTGACCTGCACCAGGTGCTTGTGCCTCCCAAACACTTCTCATGCAACTCTTCATCCCTATGTTAGTTCCCCATCAGCAATTTTCCCCTGTCTCACTCCTGAGAATGAAAACTGTTTTGGAGATGGGGTGATGTCTTATTTTGCACACAGTCAGCACCATGAGGGCTTCACCTCATGACAGCAAAGCTCCAAGGCTTTGCAGCTTCACCACTCACTAATCACTGCTAAATAAGAGAAGGGGCAGGAAGGCCACTGAACTCATAACAGGCGTGTTTAAATCAAGGAAAGAAAAATCAGAGGCCAAAAATTAAGGTGCTTTGATCCTTGATTTCATGTCAAGAGAGACGAAAGAAGAACACTAAGTCTTTTGACTTTTTACCAGCTGCTTCTTGAAACAAAATAATTGGATAATTAAAAGGCCTTGCCTTATGTCAATTTTATGTAGGTGCCTTGATCCACTGATGGAATGTGTCATTGATAGAAGGTTTAAGAGCTCATTAGAAAAATCCCAGAGATAAACCCAGGGCTCAGCCCCTTCAAAGGGTTGTCAGCTGGGAGGGCAGCGGAGATGTTGTCCCAGAGTGGCCTAGCAGAATGGTACCAGAAGGGAGAAACTCTGCTGGGCAACAGCTCTAGAAAAACAGGTTCTGCCTTTAGCACAGCCAGGCTGCAGGTGTTGTGAAACACCCCCTCGCCCTCCCTCAGCAGCTGATTTGGGTCTGAAGGAACAAAATTGCTTTCTGTGGCATTTTTCCTTTGCAAGGTGTTAACATTCTGGTGTGGTGTGACCATGACATCCTATCTTAAAGACACTCTGCCATCCCTGGTTCTTCTCACCAGCCATTGCCTACTGTGTCTGATGTTGTCTCTTGGGTCTTGGACAGAGCTGAAGACCCTATAGAAAATAACATGGTGAGCACAGCTTGCCCTTCTCCCACCTCCCTTGGCTCCTCAAGCCTCAGTAGTTGTTCATAAGACTCGGTTGCCAAATATTAATGATTCAACAAACTTTTGCCTCTTTTGAAGCCATCATCACATTTAATAAAGACATTTAATGCCCTGCAAGGGATATGGTTCCTTGTATTGGAACTTTTCCTTGTGTACATAACACTTGGACTTGATGATCTTAAAGGCTTCTTCCAAGCAAAACAATTCAGTGATTTAAAATGCACCTCTTTAGTGCCAAAGCTGAGAATGATGTATGCTTCCTCCCAGGGAGGATAGTGCCTTTGCAAGAATTAAAACATTTGGGACAAACCCATTTTTTTTAAAAAGTATTTCTTTCCCTGATGGGTTTTGGATGGAAGTTTCAAAAACTCCTGAGCAGGAACTGATGGTCCATCAGAGGAACTGCCCAGACTCTGATTGCAGTGTGAGCCACATCACTTTTGGAAATAGAGCTCAGGGTGCTGAGTAAGTAGATGGTTTTGAAAAATGAACCTTTATCTGAACTCTCCACATCAATTTGTTAACATTAGTTATATAATTATAGTCCTTGCTGGCTCTGTTTCCCACTTAATTCCTTTTGTGACCACAGTAAACTGCAGCCCACAGCCAGAGATGATGTGTTACCTGCATTGGGCAGGACAGGTCTTGTGCTGTCAATAGGAAGGCAGGTAGCTTAAGCTGCTCCTTTGGTCCTTCCTAGAGTCAATAGTGATGAGCAACTCTGGAGAATGGCACTTCTTGATTAAAATAGGACCTCTCACAGAATCTCAACATGGTGGGAGTCAGAGGAGACCTCTGGAGGTCATCCAGTCCAACCCCTCTACTAAAGCAGGATCACCCAGGGCAGGTTGCGCAAGATGGGTTTGGAATCTCCCCAGAGAAGGAGACCACACAACCTTTCTGGGCAGCTTGAGTCAGGGCTCCAGCACCCTCACAGCAAAGAAGATTCTCAAGTTCAAGTGAAAAGTTCTGGGTTGCAATCTGTGCCCACTGGTCCTTGTCCTGTCACTGGGCGCTGGTGAAAACTAACTGGCCTCATCCTCTTGCTAAGCACTGAGAAGATCCCCTTTCAGGCTGCTCTTCTTCACGCTAAACAGCCACAGGTCTCTCAGCCTTTCCTCCTCAAATTGGTGCTCCAGTCCCATCAGCATCCTTGTGGCCCTCTGTTGGACTCTCTCCAGTAATTCCTTGTCTCTCTTGAACTGGACCCAGTCCTCCAGCTGTGGCCTCACTAGGGCAGAGTGGAGGGAGTAAGAACCTCCCTTGACCTTCTGGGCACACTCTTCTTAATGCACCTTCATAATATGGTTGGCTTTTTTGATCATGAGGGCACATTGGTGGCTCACGGTGAAGTACTTGTCCACCATGAGGGGAAAAAGGGTTACAGTGTGCCTGGGTCCTGACTCTGAAGGAGCAAGGGTAGTAGAGGCTGCTGCCTGCACTGCCAGAAGTATCATCAGCAAAACTAAGGAGCAGAATCCCATCCCTGGCACTGCTGGCACTGGCGGTGGGAGCAGGTCTCCATGCTGTGTGAATCCCAGGAGGTTGTGATCCTCACAGCAGTGGGTGGTAGAAACCACAGAGTGTAAAATCTGCTTTCTGCTTTATTTGATTTGTGACTGATTTATAGGCACCTCTGCGGTAGAATTGGCTTCACCAAGCCCACTGTGGCTTCTCACTGCCGTAGCTGCGAGCTGGGCTTGGCTCTAATCTCCTGCTCCCCAACCTCTCCCTGGAACAATCCATGCACTGCTCTGACATGTGGAGAGATTATGGTGTTGGCTGAGGAGCTGATTATTCTGCATGATATCTGCATGATAAATACCATTATAAAAAACTGCAGATTTAATTAGGCATCCCTCGGTGAGCACCAGGGTCTGCTGAAGGAGCAGCCACCACTCCTCAGCCTCTTGTCCCAGGACAGTTACTTTTGGGGCTCCTCATCACTTCATGGACTGGTTGTAGCTGTTGTGTGGGGTCGTGGGGTGAGGGATAGCTGTGAGATGATGCTGTTCCTTGGCACTGTGCCATCTGGTACCTTGGCTGAAGGACATGATCTCACTGGTGTGCCCAGTGTCCAGCACAAAGCATCATAGGCTCTTCTCTCTTTAAATGTCCATCATTATGGTCAGCTCACTTCAGGATTTTTTTCTGAAAGAGTGGCCAGGCATTGAAACAGGCTGCCCAAGGAGGTGGTGGAGTGGTGGTGCTGGAGTCACTGTCCTTGGAGGTGTTCAAGAAATATCTAGATGTGGCACTTCAGGACATGTTTTAATGACCACTGTGGTGTTGGACCAATGGTTGGACTCAATGATCTTAGAGGTCTTTTCCAACTGAAACAATTCTTTGATTCTGTGATTCTATGATTCCCTCTGTCCCTGTGGAAGGGGATGGCTGGTGGGCATGACATCTTCTCATGTTGATAAGTCCATGAATTAATCTGACCAGAGTAAGAGCCCGACTCTGCTAGGTCCTCCTCAAACAAACTGCAGAGAAGAAATACTCCATGGGCAAGAGATAGGAAGAGGTCAAGATGGTGCACAGAAACATGGGGAGCATCATCTGCTCCAGTGACCTCCCCTCTTGTAGACTTCTGTGGGTTTATCCCTGAATTTGAATTCCTGTGGAGCTTCTGGGCATTTACATGTTAGTTATAGAAAAGAGGAGGTTTCTGAACTACACAGCAATGGTGGAAAATATTCCTTAATCCAGTTACCATTGAAGAGGTCGAGTTGAGGCTGCTCTAACTCCTACAGGAGCCTAAAAGTCAAGATGAGCAATGGTGGCAGTCGAAAGGGGAAGGCAAGTGGGTGAAGGCCTGATTCTCAGCACAGATACATGATCAAATCTGCCCTTGATAATGTTGATTAGACAGAATGTTGCTGTTTCCTGGAGAGGTGCTCTGGAGTGAGTGGATGTGGATGTATGTGTGAAAAGGAGGAGGAAAGCAAACAGAAAGAATATAAAGAAAACCCTCCCCTGACAGAAGGGATGAGAGGACTTCTCAGAATCGTGGTCATCACAGGTGTAATTCTTTCTCCAGGCAACTGAGGGTGAATTCCCATGTGGTGTTGGCTGTGTGGGTGCCTGGAACTGTGGATTGGACTGAGAGTGACTCACGTAATGATGCGTCCATGGTCCTCAGAGGACAGCCTTCGTCCCCATCCTCTGCCTCACATTAAGGACAGAGTTTAAACGGCCAGAGGGAAGGACTGAGATTGCTCTCCCAGGCCTTTTGTGTTAAAAAAGCCAAATGAGGACACTTCAATGTCCCTGCTTGAACTAGAAAATTAATTTTGATAAAACATTTATCCTTCCTTTTAAAATCTGTGTGGTATGAATTGTAGAATCAGAGAATGGCTTGATTTGGAAGGGACCTTAAAGATCATCTAGTCCCCTTAAAGATCCAAGTGCCCCTGCCATGAGCAGGGACACTTCTCACTAGACCAGGTTGCTCAAAGCCTCATCCAGCCTGGTCTTAAGGAGGTTGTGGATGCCCCCTCCCTGGAAGTGTTCAAGGCTAGGTTGGACTCCTCTGCCTGGTTGACCTCCTCTGCCTGCAGAAGCAATCCAGTGGAATCAGCTGGCTCACACAGCCAGCTGCCTTGAGCATGGGATAGTGAAGACATCCCATAAATTCAACATTTCCTCCTTTCCAGCATCCAAGAGTGCTAGATCTTTTAGCAATAAACTCCAATGGCAAGCAGACTGGGTTGTCTAAGGTGGTGCTTTGCTGCTTCCCAAGAGGGGGAATGTGGCCTCACATTCTTCACATCTGCCTTTACACTGACAATCAGAATTCTAGAATGGTTTGGGTTGGAAGAAACATGTAAAGGTCATCTAGTCCAACTAACCTGCAGTCAGCAGGCACATCTGAAATGACATCAGGTTGCTCAAGAGCCCCAAACAACCTGACCTGGAATGTTTTGGGACATCTCCCACCTCTCTGGGCAACCCAGGACAGTGCTACATTACACTCCTGGTAGGAAATTTCTTCCTTCTCTCCAGTCTGAATCTCTCTCTTTAGTTCAGACCATCACCTCTTCTCCTGTCACAACAGGCCCTGCTCAAAAGTCTGTCCCCAGCTTTCTGACTGCCCCTTTATTCACTGAAAGGCTACCAGAAGGTCTCCTTGGAGCCTTCTTGTCTCCAGACTGAATTAGCCCAACTCCCTCAGCCTGTCTTCACAGCAGAGGGCTTCCAGCCCTCCCAGCATTGCAGTGGCCGTCTCTGGCCCCTCTCCAACAGGTCCATGTCTCTGCTATGCTGAGGACTCCAGAGCTGGTCCCAGCAGTGCATGTGGGGTCTCAGCAGGGCAGAAGGGCAGAATTCCCTCCCCCCACCGGCTGCCTACACTGCTGAGGATCAGCCCATGACACAGTTTGGTCTGGGCTGTGAGTGGACATTTGGCCCTCACCTGCTGTCTATCTACCTGTGTCCATCTCAACAAGTCAACCCTTTTCCTCCATGCTACTGACCTCAGCCTCCATTATGTGCTGTTCCCTTAGACCTTATGTTGTCACCAGCAAGTTTTTCTTTTTTTTTCCTAGTCCAGGACTTAAAGAAAATGTGAAAATAGCTCTTGAAGAAGAGTTCCCTGTGGGACCTGAGAAGGGACACACCCATCTGGCGATGATCCCTTGTTTGGAGTTACGCTTTGAGACCTACGTTAGCTGGTTTTTAATCCCTTTAATGTGTGCCATGTTTGGTACTCCAGTTTCTTAATCAAAATATCATGCAGTACCCAGGCAGTTGCCTTGAGGAAAATCTAAGTGAAATTACATCAGCACTCTTCCCCTTATTAACCACGCTTCTGCTGTTATCAGAAAATACATCAAATTAATTTGACAAGATCTATTTTTCATAAACCCAAGATGATTGGCAGCAATTATATTACCTTCCTTTGATTCCATAATAAACAAATCTCATCTGAGCTATTCCATTTTTTTTTTCTGGGATTAGTGACAGGCTAGCAGTCTAGAACCCATGTTGTCCTCTTTTAAAACACTGGCAGAACATTAATTTTCTTCTGGTCCTCTAGAACTTCCCCTGGGGTTTGAAGACTTTGGAATAGGCTCCAATCCCTTCCTTGGCCGACTCCTTCAAAACTCCTGGATGTAAATGATCTGAATCTGCAGATTTCTTAATGGCTAGCTGTGGGAGATACTGATTACCATCTCCCTTGCTTATGGTTAGAGCTGTAAGTGTGATCATCAGCAGTGTGTGGTAGAAGTAGCTTGTGCAGTTTTTTCTCAAAATGCAGAACTCAAATATTTATTGGACAGGCAGAGCTTTCCTTGGTTATTATCCATGGTTCCACCATCCCCCTAGGGTAACTAATTAATGCTCTCGTCAGGGTTTCTTTTGTTGCTTGTTGCCTTCTCTTCAACCTTGACTCTGCTGACTGTAAATACTTTTTCATGTCCTTCATTTCCCTTATTGATTTTCTCCACTCCTGAGCTCTAGGTAGGACAAAAATGTCTTTCTTTCTCCATGCTTTACACTGGGTTTATTTCAGTACAGCAACTCACTTGTTTTATTCCTTATCTTAAATACCTACTTTTGCTTTCCTTCTTCATCTATCTTGAAGAAAAGCTAGTATGGTCTCCTCTCCTCATTGATAAGGGTTGTAGATTTTACATCAGTAAGTAGAACCACTCTTGAATAGTTCACATATTGACTCTCTGCTGTCGAAGCTACTGCTGTTTGACCATTTGGATCTGTTCTTTCTTTGTTGTAAGACAGGGCCCATAAGGAATTTCTCTCCCTGGGATGCAGAACATGCCCTGCAAAGTTACCATCCTTCATTTTCAGAAGTGTTAAAGGCCTTTCTCTGGTGTGTGGCTCACCCTGCCTCACTCAAGCCACGTGCATGCAGCCTTACAGAGCGGCAAGGTGCTCAAGGACATGATTGTCTTTGTGGAAACCTGGTGGTCATTAGTTCACACCAGCTTCTGGTCTGCTCTTCCTTCTTGTGTGGTTTCTTGATTCTTTCCTTTTCATGTCTCACCAGTAGACAGTTGTCATTGTGGTTACAGACAGTTATCTGATGTTGCTGTTGTGAGCTCCCCCTTCCACCTGGAGGAGTATTTGCCAGAGATCTTGGCAGGCAAACCAGGCTCCTTAGCACCGGACCTTGTTCTGTAATCTTGTAGTTAAGATGTTGTGATTTTGTAGCTGAAGCAGTTTGGTCTGACCTCAAAGCTGGTCGTGCTTTGGGGAGGAGGTTAGAGTAGAAATATGAAGTCCCTTCCAAGCTGAAGTTTTCTATGAGCCTGCAATTCCTTTGGTTAATCTCCTCACTTAAAAATAACAAACACTATCTGAAAAACAACATTGTCAGTTCTGGCTAAATTTAAAAAATCCCTCTTCTAGTTGAAATATATTTCCTTGAAGGCTTCAGCACCCAGCTCAGGTCACCAGACATTTAGTTGTCTGCACCATGTAAGCTCATGGCTGAGATTTCCTGCTAATCAACAGAGATCCAGTTACTGGAGCTTACAGAGTGATCTGGCCAAGCAAACCTGTGGGTGAGCTGCACTGGGATCTCTGGGATCTGTTGCTCAGATCAAGGACGCATGTGGGATTGTGGACCCCTGAGCAGGACTGACAGACATGGCACAAGAACTTGTGAGAGCCCAGTGTCCTTTGCAACCATAGCCTGAGGGCATGAGGCACCACACCAGGGACTGCAGCTGGAGCCCTCATGCCCAGCACCCCTGGAGACAGCCTGCACGTGTGGGTCTGAGCATTTCTTGCACTCCCATTTTCTGATGACATTTCTTAATATGAAAATGCAGGTTTTCATCTGAGATTACCTTGACACATGACTTTTCTCCCTTGAACTTTTTGATTTCCCACAAGGTTGTCAAAAATTGTTTTGCATGCATCTCTGAGCAGCTCTGCAGGTGTCTGCAGGTCCCCAAGCCTGCTGTGGACATCTCTCTGGTGCTCTCAGGCTCTTTGGCTGGAAGCCTCGCTGAGTTACACACTCCTGCCCAGGCACCCACTTCATTTAAGGTTCCAAAGCTCTTGGATGGTCCCTTCCTCTCTGTGGGAGGTCACTGGCTCCTCAGTGGGACTCCTTACCAGGACTCTGATCTTGCTCCTGAGCCAACACATTTTATAACTGATTTTTCTTAGTGTAAACTGACATTGGCAGCAGTTTATGTCAATATGTTGGGCCAATCCCCCAAGACTCCAGATAAGAGGCAAACACTCCACTCTTCTGCTGCCTACAGCATTGAGAGAGGCCAGACTTGATCTAATCTCTCTGTTTGCATTATAAGCATGCCTAGAGGCCTTGCTGTGCTAGGTCCTACATGTTGACCTAATGAGAGACGGTTCCTGCCCTTGAGTAGTACCTGGCAGCCAAAACAGGTGAGAGATGGAAAAAGTGAATGGAGCAAAAAGCACTGCAAGCATCTCACTCAGGGTCACTTGGTGGTGGCCAACGGAATATTTATAGTTCCTAATGACCTCTTAGGGGTCTAGGAATCTATAACATAGGTTGAAGGGAGAAAGCTGGGGAAGAGAAGGTATTCAAGTAGGTTTGGGCTTGGTCAGTAGCACGTCCTCAGAGCATCTGAGGGAGCACCTTGGTTCAGAGACTTGCCAGATAGATAACCTCAGTGCTCTCTAAGCAAGGTATTGTGGCAAGTCTCCAGTGTTGATGCAGGCTAAGGGATGGAGAGTTGGAGAGCAGCTCTGTGGAGAAGGACTAGCAGGTATTGGTGGGTGAAAAGCTGGACATGAGCTGGTAAACTGTACTCACTACCCAGAGCCAGCTGTGTGCTGGCCTGGTCCCCAGCAGCATGGGCAGCTGGTGGAGGGAGAGAATTCTGCCCCTCTGCTCTGCTGAGACTCTGCCTGGAGTCCTCAGCACAGCAGAGATGTGGACCTTTTGGAGATAGACCAGAAGAGGCCACAGCAATGCTGGGAGGGCTGGGAGCCCTCTGCTGTGAGAACAGGTTGGGAGAGTTGGGCTTATTCATCCTGGGGAAGAGAAGGCTCGAAGAAAACCTGGTGGCCTTTCAGTGCTTAAAGGGGTGATGAGAAAGCTGGGGACAGACTTTTGAGCAGGATCTGTTATGACAGGACAAGGGGTGACAGGTTTAAACTAAAAGAGTGAGATTTAGGCTAGAGAGAAGGAAGACATTTTTTACCATGAAGGTGGTAAGACACTGTCCCAGGTTGCCCAGAGAGGTGGTAGATGCCTGATCCCTGGAAGCATTCCAGGTCAGGTTGTTTGGGGCTCTTGAGCAACCTGCTCTTGCTGCAGATGTTCTTGCTGACTGCATGGAAGTGGGCTGGATGACCTTTATTTCAAACCAAACCATTCTGTAAGTCTATGAATCCATGATTCTGTGAGTCTGAATTATGAATGGTCAGCATGCACTATTATGAATGGTCAGCAGCAAATCTAACCTCGACAGTGCTCTTGAGGGCACTGGCACTGGTGTCTACCTTTGGGGAATGTACATGTCTTGCTTAATTAACTAAATAAGGCCCTGGGAGCTGGGTGTTGAAAGCTCTGATGTTTAATTGCACTCATTTCTCTCACATCATATCTCCTCACTGTACATGCCCCACCTGCTTTAGTCAGCGTGAGCTAACTGGTGAAGATGGACATTTCCCAGTCACCAAGGCAAGCTGGTGGGAATGGGATAGGAAAGGGCAATGAACCCTTTGGAACTATGCCCACATTTCAAGTCTAACCAAGCTCTGGTGACATGTGGTGTAACTGAATAGGGTTTTTTCCCCCTGAATAATTGCTCTTACAGAGAAACCTAATGGGAGGTGACTGGTGTGAAGGGCAATGGGCTGGAAGTCATGCTGGAAGGATGCCGTGGTGCACCCAGCCTTGCACAGAAGAGGTATGCTGGTTGGATTCATAGAATCATAGAATGGTTTAGGTTGGAAGCAACCTTGAAGATCATCTAGCTCCAAACCCCCTGTCCCATGGGCAGGAACACCTCCCACCACCCCAGGTTGCTCAAGGTCTCATCCAACCTGGCCTTGAACACCTCCAGGGAGGATGCATCCATGACATCTCTGGGCAACTTGTTCTGGTGTCTCACCATCCTTATTGTAAGGGATTTCTTTCTAACATGCAGTCTACATCTATCTTCCTTGTGCTTCAATGCATTCCTTCTTCTCCTATCACTACAAGCCTTTATAAAAAGTACTTCCCAGCTTTCTTGTGGGTTCCTTTCAGGTGCTGGAATGGATGGAGAAGGTGTGATCCCAGTCAGGAGTCGAGTCCAGCAGAGGGCACTTGCTGAATGCTGTGGGACTCATCCTTGGGCTATGGTTTAATTAGAGACTTTGGCATGTAGTGACCTCCTTGCCTAGAAGAGTCTATGGTTGCTCAGTGGCTCAGTTCCATAAACTCCCCTACCTGCCCTCGTGACTCACTTAATAATAATTAAATGATTCTTTAACAATGCCGGGTAGGTCTCCAGCTATTTTTCAGTGCGAATTAATACTCCTTAATGCTGGTCAACTTCCAAAATTCCTGGGGTCTGGGTTGCTGAAATATCCCCACACTGATGGGTCTGATTCTCTGTTCCCTTGGGCAACCACTTAGTGGTGTTTAAAATGCAAAATAGGTGCAAGTGTGTGGAGAATGCTGATATTTGGAGTATTTTCTCTTAATGGTGCTCTGGTTTGTGAACCTGGTCCAACAGCCCTTGGTGCTGCAGAAGCAAGCAGGCTGCAGTAGGCTTTGGAGGGGACTAGGCATGGCTGTGCATGGTGAGAGGCAGTGAGGCATGAGATGTTATCCAAAACTCCTCCAAAAGCCTCGACTTGCTGACTCTGTGCAATTAGGCAAGTGTCTCCTGGGAACAGGCTGCTTCAGTGCTGTGTCCTATCGTGAGGGAGAACATCCAGATGCAAAATTTCCCACCAGAGCTGGGCCCATCTCTCTCCTCTCATATCCAGAACCTTAGAGCACAAATGTGCCAAACAAACCTCACAGGGGACTTGTCTTCAGCTGATCTCTGCAAACTCAGCAGCACATAGAATGGTAAGGTTGGAAGGGACCTCAAAGATCATCCAGTTCCAACCCCCTGCCATAGGCAGGGACACCTCCCACTAGTACAGGTCGCTCAAGGACTCCTCCAACCTGGCCTTGAACACTTGCAGGGAGGGAGCAGCCACAACCTCCCTGGGCAACCTGTGCCAGTGTCTCACCACCCTCACTGCAAACAACTTCCTCCTAACATCCAGTTTCAATCTCCCCTCTGCCAGTTTAAACCCATTGCCCCTTGTCCTGTCATTGCAAGACATGCTTGCACTTTGAGGAATTTGCAGACTCTGAGCCTGAAGATTCAAGAACAAAACAATAAACCAATAAATTCCTAGACTCCTAAAACTGGGAGGTAACACCACAAATGATCTGAGGTCTGATCCTTGGAATTACACAAGACAGAGGTGCCTACCCAGTGATTCCAGGGGCAAGATTTAAAGACCAAGCCAAAAGATCTTTTTGAGAACAAGAGGATGGCCCCCATTTAATGAATCTATCTCATTAATTAGTAAATGGGTTCTACTCCAGGGTGAAAGTGCATGTCTTATTTCTAGCCCTGGCTGGTCTAGTGAGTCACAGAATCACAGAATGATAGTGGTTGATAGGGACTTCTGGAGAGCATCAAGCCCAACACTCCTGCCAGAGCAGGTTCACCTAGAGTAGGTTCCACAGCTTTAGGATGGAGGGAATTCATCCTGTAGCTCCACAGACTTTGCTGGCAAGATCCATGCTGACCATAAAGGCGGCTGAAGGAAGTTAGCAGACAGACATCCACCACATTTAGTCACATGAATGCAATGCAGTATAGGAGCTTTGTCTTTTAGCTCTTGGATTGTGGGATAAGAGGCTGCAACGCCTTCCTTGTGAGGGCAGGCTGAGAGAGTTGGGGTTATTGAGCCTCAGGAACAGAAGGCTCCAAGGAGACCTTCTTGTGGACTTTCAATATTAAAGGGGGTACATAAAAAAGCTGGGGACAGACTTTTTTGGCAGGACCTGTTGTGACAAGAGAAGGAGTAATGGTTTAATCTAAAAGAGGGAGATTTAGACTAGGGAGAAGGAAGACATTTTTTGTGCTGAGGGTGATGAAGCACTGGCCCAGGTTGTCGAGAGAGATGATAGATGCCCCATCCCTGTGGTCTCTCCCAAAGACCATGTGTAGAACAGGATGAAAACCAGGTCTGTCTCCCTTTGGAAAATGATGGTTATGTGCTGAAAGGTCTTGTCATACTGCCTTGGAGTCTCAGCTTCATGCCTGATAGTGTTTTTTGTCTGGATGTCATGAACAGCTGCCTCTGACTCCTCCACTCCATCAAGATAGCTTGCACTCAGTTCAGATTTCCTTATGTCCCATATGGTCCAGCTGCTAACTGCTGGCTTTTAACCTTCAGTGATCCATCTGTCTTCCTGAATTTCAGGTGAAAGGAGTAACTTGGATCCAACTGGAGCCCTGCTACAGGGACAATGCAGATATCTCAAGCTACACAGCATGTTCAGGGTCATTTTCTGGCTTAAAGAAACAATACTGCCAGTGGGATTTAGAATGATCATCCTTGATGAGCATCATTTTTCTCCAGGATACTCCTCATGTTCTTTCACATCTAGCAAGACATTGAACAACACCTGACTGCCCTCTTCCATAACTCGTTTTCTAAGCTATTTGATACCTAGATGACCCAAACTGGGCTTACAATTTTCTGTGTCCCAAGTTTTTCAATGCCTCTATTCTTCAGTGCCAGGAAGCCAACTGATACCCATGTGAAGCACTATCAGAGGATCACTTCTCCTACTTGCCATCTCCTGAAATAATTTGTAATAGAGCTTGGTCTCAATTTCATGGAAAATAGTGTCTTTCCATGGAAATGAGTGGGCTTTGAATCAGGTCCAGAAGGATGGGCATGCCCTACTGGGAGCCTAGGAGAGCAGGATTGGGGATGTGTGCTTAAATGTACCTATTTTTACAGAGAACATGTGATTCTGCTTGTGATATCAGAGTCATAGAATGCTTTGGGTTGGAAGGAACCATTAAAGGTCATCTGATCTGTCTCTGCTTGGCCACAGGCTGTTACTGAGGCTGGAGACTGTCTCCAGACAAAGATGTGGGCATATATTGCCCTTTCCTTGTGCATTTCTCCCCGTTTTATGCCATGCTTTGAAGCTACACCTTAGAGCTCTGAGCTCCATCCAGACACTAAGAGGTGATGAATCAGCATCCCAAAAGGCCAGATGCTCAGCTAGGGTGGAATGGCAGCTGCCTACTGGAGTCAGTGGCAATGGGCTGAGCTGTATCAGCTGAGGGATTGGCTGTAGGGGTTTTCAGTGAATTATCCTCTATTTTCTCAAGGTATTAACAGGCTGAAGCAGGTAAATGATCCTTGGTGGATGGTGCCTGGCTACAGAGAACACCTTTGGCCTTGATGTTAAGGTTTTAATTCACCCAAGCCTTGGCTTTGCAGGCTAACACACTGAAGGGGATCTGAAGGAATCATCCTTCATTATCAGAGTCATCCCATTATTGAAGTAGCTCCAGTGATTCTTCACAATTACAATGCCTAATTTGCCCTCTGAGCTAAAATGATATTAACACCAGCGAGGCGCTCAGCCCTTTTTCCACCTGCAACTGTTTTGGGTAATCATTGCAGGTGCTTCTTTATAAAGTGAAGCAACTGCCTTTAAATATTTCAATTATTTTTATTAGATTCCACTGCTTTGCAAACCTCACTGGCTGCTAGCCAGTCCTCAAACCTATTCTCCTCTCTTTTAGTGGCTTAATATTAAAAAAGGATTCACCTTGCCCTAAGACTGGATGTGTTTGTACAGGCGAACCCTCCGTTGATAAAAACAGATGTGCAAACCCCAGATTTCTGGCATGTCTGGTCCACATGAGTCCTGAAAAAAGACACATACTCCAGTACAGCTGAGGAGCTGGCCTGCTGGAAAGCAGCTGCATGGGTAAGGACCTGGGAGTGCTTGTGGACGGCAAATTGCCCATGAGCCAGCAATGTGCCCTTGTGGCAGAGAAGGCAAATGGTCTCCTGGGGTGCATTGAGGAGAGTGTGGCCAGCAGGTCAAGGGAGGTTCTCCTCCCCCTCCACTCTGCCCTAGTGAGGCCATAGCTGCAGTACTGCGTCCAGTTCTGGGCTCCTCAGTTCAAGAGAGACAGGAAACTGCTGGAGAGAGTCCAAGCTACAAAGCTACAAAGATGCTGTGGAACCTGGAGCATGTGTTTGAGGGGGAAAGGCTGAGAGACATGGGGCTGTTTAGCTTGAAGAGCAGCCTGAGAGGGGATCTTCTCAATGCTCAGCAAAGGATAAAAGGTGAGAGGCAATAGAATGGAGCCAGACTCTTTTCACTGCTGCTCAGTGACAGAACAAGGGCAATGAGCACAAATTGGTACCCAGAAGGTTCCATTTGAAAATGAGGAAAAACTTCTTTGCTGTGAGGGTGCTGGAGCCCTGTCCCAGGCTGCCCAAAGAAGTTCTGAACTCTCCTTCTCTGGAGAGATTCTAACCACCCCTGGACATTGTGATCCTGGGCAACCTTTTGTGGGTGACCCTGCTTGAGCAGGAGGGTTGGACTCGATGATCTCCAGAGGTCCTTTCCAACCCCTAACATGCTGGGATCCTGTGATCTGAGACTCCCTGGTAACAGTCTGACATAAGAACTTCTACAGGGATGTGATGTTGTTTGGAACAGAGTCCACTGAGCTAGGTTGCTGAGCAGGTTTAAAGGTATCGTTAAAACTTGATTCTGTTTATGTCCTTGAGTTGTGCTGTTTGACACTCACTTTATCAAGAGGTGACATCACATGAGGACAACTGGACAATACCAAAAGGATATGTTTCATAGAGTCTATCCCCAAGTCTCTACCAAAACCATCCTCATCTCCAGTAAGAACTCTGTGTTGATAGTTTTTGGAGGATTAGACACCTGTAAATACATTATGAAGTTTAATGATCCTCTCCTATATTCCTTCCCTCTTCTTTTCAGTGAAACATGAGTGCCTGGAGAAATTGCCTGGAATATCTTTAGTGTAGCAACACTTGGTTGTCCTTTTTCTCACAGCAGCCATGCTTTGTCCCCTCTCTATATAACTCATCCACCCAATTTATGAAGTTGGATTTTTTTTCCTTCCATAGCTACATCATTTGGAGACAATGGAACAGCCAAGAAGGCCCTAAAACTACAGGTCTTACTTCCTATGACAGATGTCCTAGTTAGGAAGATTAGGTGAGATGTGTTATGTAAGACAGCTCAGGAGGCTGCAGAAGATGGTCATGGCTCTGTTTTCTAAGGCAAACCAAACATCTCCCCTGTTGAAGTCTCTGTGTGCAGATCCTATTCCATATCTATTGCCTGACCCTCTTCAAGTGTCACCAGCAGAATGAGATATGGTGTGAAAAGGCCCTTCTGCC
Source organism: Ramphastos sulfuratus (assembly GCA_013399055.1). Classification (NCBI taxonomy): domain Eukaryota; kingdom Metazoa; phylum Chordata; class Aves; order Piciformes; family Ramphastidae; genus Ramphastos; species Ramphastos sulfuratus. The sequence continues at coordinate 149,010 of WBNM01015964.1, read as the reverse complement.
TCTATTTAGGGCTCCAGTGGCCTGGGGCTGGCTTGCCAGACTGTCTTCAGCCCTGTTGTTGGGGCTTATGCCTGGCCCATCTGGCCCATCCCAAGCGAGGTGAGACAGCCATCGCCTCCCCTTGCTCTGCCAACACTTTCCCCCTTCACCCAGCTGCTAATTGCAGTTCACAAGGAGATGCTTGCTAACACCTTTCACCACCTTTACCTCCTTGCTGAGAAATTGAAGGACTTTATTGGCCCAGGAACAGACATTCAGACTTCAAAAGAAATCCTGTTTGTCTTTGGAGGAGGGGGACCTGGTTTGGGGCTCAGAAAGTGCATGCAGCACATTGCTTGTAGGTCCTGCACAGGTCCACCAGGGACTTGAATTAAGAGGATCTGTTGGTGGATTTAGCTGAAAGTGGCCAATGTGCTTAAAGAGGGCAAAGGAAATGTTGACTTACATGATTTAAAATCACAGGTAGCGACCTGCTGGCAACAACATATTTGGACGCATCTGTCTGGGTAGATAGAGCCTGGTGCAGGATGGGTTTGCTCCAACATCAGATTTCTCAGTGGTTGGTGTTTGTGCTGGACAGGTGGAGGGTGGTGCAGGCAATTGCTCTTTTTGCTTCACTGCCTTCCCAAATTGTTCAGAGAACCAAAAAAAAAAAAAAAGAAAAATGTCAAACCACTGTGTTTGACTCCAAATGATCCCTTTTGTGTTGTCTCTAAACTCTTCCTGGGTGATTTTAATCACTTAATATTTATGCTGTGTGTTTGTGGGGTTTTTTTTTAAGGCAAGAAACACCAAGTGGCAAAACCCTTATGGTTTGACTTTTTGAGACGTTCTTTGACTTCTCCCCCTTCACAGATGGTGGAGCAGAGCCACCAGAGAAGTGGAAGTTTGATTGCTCAGTATATTGAAGCTCCAACCCTACTCCTCACCACTGCAGTGTCTGCATCCTCACACCTGCTTAGTGAAGAAGAGTGGATTATCTCCACCGCTCAAAGGGGAGCACTGGTCACACAGGTTTCCTGTCCATCTGGGAGCTGAAACCTCCTGTGAGGTCCAGGTTGAGCAGCAATGCTTTTAAATCAGCTTTGCCTGTCCCTCTCTCAGCCTTTGTACGTTTGGCTTGGGATTTGTTTCCTTATAGCAACACTGAATTGTAGAGTTGCTTGTGTTGGAAAAGACCTTTAAGATGAAGTCCAACTGTTAAACCAGCACTGCCAGTTCACCACTAAACCATGTCCCTCTGTACCAGGTTTGCATGAAATGGCTTCAAGTTGCATCACCAGGAAGTTTAGGTTAGGCATTAGGAACAATTTCTCCACCAGAAGGGTTGTCAAGTATCATCTGCCCACTGCAGTGGTGGAGTCCCCATCCCTGCAGGTGCTAAAAAGAAATGTAGATGTGATGGGGAAATAGATGTGATGTGATTGGACTTNGGCAGGAGGTTAATTTAGGTTAATTATCTTCCTGGTTAGCAGTGCATACATGTCCTGAGCAGCAATAAAGGTTTGACACCCCTCCTGCTGCTGCAAATCAATTTTCTTCCTCATTTACTGTAAATGGAATGGAGCCAGGTTCTCTGGCATCAAAGTCAACATTGCTCTGCATGAAACTCAACTTGTGAACCTGGTAATTTCAGATTTGCTTATAACATGTGCNATTCTATGATTCTAAGTGCAAATCAGTAGTGCTTAGCTGTTCTCTGGCATTCCCCAAATGATGGATAACCTTTGTACTCAAAATATGATTAACACAGGTAGTTGACCAGAGCACCAAACTCCTTCTCAAGCAGCAATCAACAGCTTTTCATCCTTACTGAAGAGTGGACATCTCTAACATCTGGTCTGATACATTGACTCCAGCTTGCTTCTTCTGACTGATCTTGCATTACAGGCACAACTTAGGCAGTTCCCAGTCCAGNAGAAAAAGAGAGAAAAAGAAAAAGCAGCTTTTTGATGTCTCCAAAAACTAGAATTAGCTCCATAGATCAAACATTAACTCACCTGCTGCTTTAATAATGGAAGGATCCAGTTGCACTGAGCACGAGGATGTCATTACACCATGCATAGCACTTACACAGAAGCTAACTCCTAATTCCCCTACTTAACACCTAATGCATATTATTATTATTTGCCCTTTGAGTTAGAGGCTCAACCATGATCCGCGTCCTGCGGTGTGAGGTGCTCTACAGAGCTGCACAGAAGGAGAGTCCCTACCCCAAAGAACTCTCAACCCAAAGAGACACAGAAGACAACAAAGGAAGTGTTATTGCCCTCTGGGAAAGAGGAGCGTGAAGGGGCTTGCAGACACCCCAGAGTAAGTTTACAGCAGAAGCAAGAAGAAGAGCTTGCGGTTAGAGTCTTAATCTAATCAGCTACCACTCCTGAAGGTGGATATCTTCACAAGGTGGAAAGAAGTTGCCCTAACTTTAGCCCCTTGAAAATCAGGTATTTCACCTTTTCAGGCTGTCTGCAGTCAGTGGAGACCTTCAGAGGATGAATCCATGCATCCCTCAAAGTTGGGACTCTTTTCCCACAGACCACAGAGAGTGGGGTCAGATTAATTTGCCTAATGAGAATAGTTTGCCCAAAATGAAGTTTTAGAGCCCTTCAAAGTATCTACAACAGCCAAAACTATTGGCAGCCATGACACATGTATCAGAGACCCCGCACTGGTGAGCCTGTTGGATGCTGTGGTCTATCCAAAGGCATCTCAAGTGAGCTGAGCACAGGATGACCAGATAAAATGAAGCATTTCAGTAGAGGATGTGAATCCCAAACCCAGTTTCCTTCAGTGGCAAGTGGTTAGTTTTACCTGGTTATGTCTTGTTGTGATAGTAACCCTTGCACATGGCAAGTGTACCTCTCCATGAGTTGTAGGAAGAAGGTGATATGAGAAGCTGTGAGAAGACTGGTGGTCTTGCAAACCAAGACCAAAATTATACACCAGAGGTACAAGTTCTGTTTGAAAGCTTTCTGACATTGACTCTTCTTCCATACAGTGAGAAGGGTAATCCCTGTTTTCACCCCCAGTGCTGATGAAAGTCTCTGCTGGGGGTGAAGATGGTGCTCTGAGAACCTTGAGGGAAAAAAGGATACAGAAATACAAATTCTTCCTGCAAAGTACAACACCAACTAAATACCACTTGTGTGTGATCATAGACTCAAGACACTGGCAGCTCAATGACTGTGATAAGAACAGGCCAATTAGGGACCTCATTGAAGGGAGGTTATATTTANCCCCCCCCCTCTTTCTTCATGAGGTAAAAATGCCCAACCAGAGCTTCCATTTCAATCTAATCAGTTGCTACATGGGCCCATCATTATAGCTTGGAAATGCAGAGGACATGTCCATGCAGCTCTATAGTACTACACTCCTCCCTACACCCTCTCCTCCTGCGCTTCCCACCTCCCCCCCC
>WBNM01015964.1:99166-145543 GCA_013399055.1 Ramphastos sulfuratus | reverse complement strand
CTGGGAAAGAGGAGCGTGAAGGGGCTTGCAGACACCCCAGAGTAAGTTTACAGCAGAAGCAAGAAGAAGAGCTTGCGGTTAGAGTCTTAATCTAATCAGCTACCACTCCTGAAGGTGGATATCTTCACAAGGTGGAAAGAAGTTGCCCTAACTTTAGCCCCTTGAAAATCAGGTATTTCACCTTTTCAGGCTGTCTGCAGTCAGTGGAGACCTTCAGAGGATGAATCCATGCATGCCTCAAAGTTGGGACTCTTTTCCCACAGGCCACAGAGAGTGGGGTCAGATTAATTTGCCTAATGAGAATAGTTTGCCCAAAATGAAGTTTTAGAGCCCTTCAAAGTATCTACAACAGCCAAAACTATTGGCAGCCATGACACATGTATCAGAGACCCCGCACTGGTGAGCCTGTTGGATGCTGTGGTCTATCCAAAGGCATCTCAAGTGAGCTGAGCACAGGATGACCAGATAAAATGAAGCATTTCAGTAGAGGATGTGAATCCCAAACCCAGTTTCCTTCAGTGGCAAGTGGTTAGTTTTACCTGGTTATGTCTTGTTGTGATAGTAACCCTTGCACATGGCAAGTGTACCTCTCCATGAGTTGTAGGAAGAAGGTGATATGAGAAGCTGTGAGAAGACTGGTGGTCTTGCAAACCAAGACCAAAATTATACACCAGAGGTACAAGTTCTGTTTGAAAGCTTTCTGACATTGACTCTTCTTCCATACAGTGAGAAGGGTAATCCCTGTTTTCACCCCCAGTGCTGATGAAAGTCTCTGCTGGGGGTGAAGATGGTGCTCTGAGAACCTTGAGGGAAAAAAGGATACAGAAATACAAATTCTTCCTGCAAAGTACAACACCAACTAAATACCACTTGTGTGTGATCATAGACTCAAGACACTGGCAGCTCAATGGCTGTGATAAGAACAGGCCAATTAGGGACCTCATTGAAGGGAGGTTATATTTAATTATAGAATGCACTGGTTGGAAGGGACCTTTAAAGGTGATCTAGTCCAGCATCCCCTACAGCATGCAGGGACATCCCCAGCTAGATCAGGTTGCTCAGAATCTCATCAAGCCTGACCTTGAAGGTCTCCAGGAGTGGAATCTCCACCACCTCCTGGGCAACCTGTTCCAGTGTTCCACTGCCTTCACACTAAAGAACTTATTCCTAGTGTCCAGTCTTAATCTCCTCTCCTGTTTTGCTGAGGACAGAAACGTGGAGCAAATTTCTCAAAGTTCTTTCCAGCAGGATTACCTGTGCCTCCACAAAGGTTTAGAGCTCCAAGAAGAATACAAACCCACCCATACACAGTCTTATTTCATTGCCTTCCTGAGCTTTTCCTTGAAGTTCCTATAGAACAAGAATAAATGACCCAACACACAAGTTGGGTTGAGACACCTTCTTACCTTGACTGTTCCTTACAGGTCGACTCTCCCTCTCAGCTGTAGTTTCTCCTGATGGGTGAGAAGTGAAACTGAATCTTCTGTGTCCTGCCTGCTTTGTTTTGTAAGATGCCAACCACAATAGCCCCACCTGAGAGGAACAGGAGCCACACTATGCTAGAAGCTCCATGCTCAGAGCAAACCACTGGAGTTGCCAAGCAGCTCTCTCATTGAAGGTAGTGATAAGGCGGTTGGGTTTTTTTTGGCCTCATGATGGGACACTTGCTTAGAGCCCATTAAACAAGATCTAGACTTTAACTTTCTCTTCTCTCCATTGGTAGCATCTTTGCATGTAGCCAAAGCTTTTATTTCTTTCAGACTTCACTAAGCCATGTCCTTGAAAGAGCCACATGGGAGAGAGTGGTGACATCGCTTTTCAGTTTCGTATTTGATTGCCCTTTCTGGTGCTCACCTCTGTAAAACCTTCTGAAACCCCAAACCCAGGAATATTGCAGAGAAATATTGTGTTGAAATTGGGACACAACCAGGCAAACAGACGATGGACAAAGGTACCACCACTAAAAGGCATGTGAATGGCAGGTGAATGGAAGCTGTAAGGTCATGCTTATGTTGGCATTTCAAATCTGGTTTGCAGCAACATCTTAATGAAATGAAACAACCTTAATGAAGTCTCCACTGGGCTTGGTTTAGGGCACCTTTGCACTCGTGCATGGCCAAGGGATGTTCTTTGGTCATATGATCAACCAGCACAACTCAGCTTGCATCACACACAACCACAGAATCACAGAAACTTCCAGATTGGAAAAGACCTTCAGGATCAGAACTCACTTTCACTCTGAAAATGGTGTGGCTGAATCCAAACTGCCCTCATTGGTCTCCTGATCAGAGCCAGGCACTGTACAGGCTGATCAGTGCCAGGGGCCATGCTAAAAGTTCAGCTGATCAGGGGTTTTCCTCTAGTTCATGGGTTATCAAATTCATGCTTTGTTTGGTGTTGCCCCTGAGTACAGCTGGACCTGGCACATGCAGATGTCCCACAAGTTGTCACAGTATTGCTTCCAGATTCTCAAATGGCAACAGTGTCCACTGTAAAAGAATGGAAGCTAGAAGAGAGCTGCATATTTTGAGGAACTTGTGCTTCCCTTGGAGTCTTAGAGCTTTTGGGATGATCAACTGATTTCTTCTCATCCACAAAAAACAACGACCTGACTATTTTTAACAAAGTTATCATAATCACAGGACTCAAGGAGCTGAGACCTGCTCCAAGAAAACACTGAAGAAGTCATAGAATCTAAATTTCCTGCTTGGACAACTCTCTTGTAGTACAGTGGATCTCAAACTTCTTCCTTACCCTGTCCCCTCAGTGTTGTGATCTCTGTTTCCATGTTCCTAGGTCTCTAGACCTCTTTTTACAATGCCTTGGTTAGGATTTAGCTACCCAGGCAAAACTGTCTAAAAATAAATCAGGTAAATTCCTCTCTAGTGGTGCTTCTTTCTCCCTGCTGACCTTGAGAGGATTCTTGTGTGAGTAGCTCACACCTGAGGTGAGCTGAGACGAATCCCATCCCTGCTGCCTGCACTCAGCTGGCTTGTGCTAGCTTGAAGACCAGACTTGTTCAGAATAATTATGTTATTCCCAAGTACCTGGAATCCACAGATTATCCTGGTCCTAGCAAATGAAAGATATTCCATAAGAAATCAGAGTCTAGTTGGTAGAAGCAGAGCATTCTCCCTTGGGTTATGCCTTCTGAGGTCTGGTGGTGCCCATGCCCCTCTTGCATGTGCAGATCAGCAGAGGCAGCTAAGTAAAAACCTTTTCTTTTTTAATTTTTTTTTTTTTTGGCTGAGAAAGCAAGTTTTGCTTCAGGATTATTTATGCAAACAGCTTGCTCTCTGCATGGCTATAAACACTAATTTTGAAACCGACACCAAGCCAAGGAGTTGTTTATGAGATATTTATGAGGTGGAGGCCAAATAGGTGTTTATGAAGGCAGTGGTAGTGCCAAAGCCAAATAGCACCTCTAAGCCATGACTGGCACAGCATCATCTCTTCAGGCTCAGCTGCAGAGGAGAGCTTATTGAATTCAGTGGAGCTTCTCATGAAGCACTCTTTGCAATTAATCCAGCAGTGGGATGGATGGGGAAGAAATGAACCTTCTCCAGGTTCTGGTAGCTGGGAGTAAGAGACTTATTGCAAAGGAGACAAAAAAACTAATGTGAGAAGAAGAGCATGGTATGGAAACCTCTCTAGGACTCAGTGTTCATGCTGTCCCTCCCTCTCTACTCTATGCTGCCTGAAAGCACAGCTTCCTGACTCTCCTTAGAGATTAGACTCATGTAGGACCTGCAATGTTCTTGCAGAGCTTCCTCACGCTGAGACTTGAGATCTTATCCTCTTGTAATTGGAGGCCTCCCATGCTTCCAACGTTTATTTTTAAGTATACCATAATTTAGGGCTGTTTACCTGCACAGGCATTGTATTTGATGTCCTGTGGAGAGCCTACAAGGCTCTTGGATACAAATACAAGAGCTGGCAGCCAAAAAAACCTTAACCATATCCTGGGCTGCACCAAAAGATGCATGACCAGCAGTTTGAGGGAGGTGATTCTGCCCCTTTACTCTGCTTTTGTGAGACCCCACCTGGAGTGCTGCATCCAGCTCTGGAGCCCCCAACACAAGAAGGACAATTAAATCTAAATGTTATTACTGCCAGGTCACCACTAAACCATGTCCCTCAGCACCATATCTACATGGCTTTGAAATTCCTCCAGGGTTGGGAATTCAACCATCTCCCTGGGGAGCCTGTTCCAGAGTCTGACAACCCTTTCAGTGGAACAATTTTTTCCTAATGTCCAACTTAAACCTTTTCTGGTGCAACTCGAGGCCATTTCCTCTCATCCTATCACTTGTTTGTTGGGAGAAGAAACCAACCCTCACCTTGCTGCAACTTTCTTTCAGGGAGTTGTAGTGAGCCAGAAGGAGAGCCTCAGACTCCTTTTCTCCACTCTGAACTCCTGTTCCCTCATCCACTCTTCATCACACTTGTGTTCTAAATCCTTCACCAACTTCATTGCCCTTCTTTGGACATGCTGAAGCACCTAACTATTTAGGTGCAGGTAGAAAATCCAGCTGCTAAAGCAGAGAACTTTGTTTTAGTTTTCTCTGTAAGTTCTTGTGCCAGCCACGAGGTCCCAGCTGGAGCAGCAAGCTTATGAGAAGGATCTCAAAGAGGAGTGATTATGTCCAGTCTTCCCAAAAGTAGGAATGGTAGATCCTGGCACAGGATCTGGAGATGATGAGAGGAAGGGGATTGATGGGGAGGGTGAGGAGATGTCATTCACAACCCAAGGGAGATGCTCTGTCATCTGGAGAAGGTTGCAGAAGGCAGCCTGGACAGAGAGTGCGAGCAGCAAGCAGGAGTGCTGTCTCCTCCAGAGGCAGAGCCCACTTCTTGCCTCCTCTATCCTCACCAGCATGCACCCTGTGCAGCATTCTTACTGAGGAACAAACAGTGAGGATCACAACCCTACCAAACCCAAACACCCCACCAAACTCCCATGTCTGTGAAGCACAGCACAGATCCTAGACGAGTTGTGGCGTTTCATTCTGGGAGGGAGTGAGGAGCAGACTTTGTGCTAAGAATATACGATAAGAAAAAATCAATTGTAAGAATAATCAACTAAAAATGAACATAGGAAAGAAGAGACAGCAGCTCCTGATAACTCTGCAGGTCAGGCAATGGCAAGATGAAACTTTCTTTATATGAAGTGAAGATGCAGACGTCAGCACCACCGCATCACCTCCAGCGATTTAGATGCTGGATGTTTATTTACCCAGCAGAAAGCCACGTGGGAAGGTGTTTTGCCTCTGCTTACTGAAACCATGTGGCCTTATTTAGAAGAAAGAGGTTATCAAGATAAACACAGCTGGTGTTGTGGCACAAGAACAGGGGGCTGGGGATACAAAGGCAAAGGTGATGAGCCAGCATCTTCTCAACCCTTGGTTAGAGGCTGCTGGAGACATAATTCACCTCAAAGGCAGGAGAACAAAACCTCAGTCTTTCCCTCCCACCACGCTGAGATCTGAAGGCCTAGATGTTGTGGTGGACACGGCAGGAAATCCTCTGTCAGGTGGTGAGATGAAGCTTTTGTTGGGCTGTGGGTATGTGGAAGTGAGCAGAGGGTGTGCATGAGGTTGGTGCCTCCACTGCTGTCCTCTGAGCTGCAGCTCACCTGCAGGCTCAGTGTGCCCTTAATAAAACAGAGACTGGCTCATTATTCACATAATCACCTAGAAAACATATTTCTCAGGCTTATTCTTTGCTGTATCAAAGCCTTGTTTCTATCTCTTCTTCTCCATCCTCCCCTCCCTTTCTTGCCCCTGTGAAGCAACCAGGGATGGCTTCAGTGTAGCCCTTGCCTGTGATTAACGTGCTGACCTAGCAATTATTCACATCTGGATGGGTCTTTGTTCTACTTTGAAGTCTCTCAATGACTTCTCTTTCCCCTCACCTGTCTTCATTTTCCCTTCTGTGCCCCTCATCCCACCTCCTCCCTCTCCACCTTCTCTGTTACTCCTCAGAAGTGCCAATGGGCCCAAAATGAAATACAGGATGGACCAGAAATTCCTCCTTAATGGGGCCAGGTGAGCTTGGAGTGGGAAAGGGAAGGTTCAGACCTTGAAGATGACCTTTCCAAAGTGCCTAAGTCAATAACAGTATAGGACCCTCCCTAGCCCCTTGTTTATAATTGACAAGGTGGGGATGGACTGGAGGCTCTTTCTTCTCTCCAAGCAAGTGAGATCTTTTAATCTTAAACTCCCCACCCACCCTCCAAACAAAAAGAAAAAAAGAGAGGGAGGGAGAGAGAAGGAAAAAAATAGGAGGGAGAGGAAAAAAGACAGAGTGAAGCACTGGATTATGGAAGAGATAGGGTGATTGGTCCACTGCAGAGTGAGGCTGAGGAGCTGCAACTCCTTCTGGCATCCTTCTGTGATGACAGAAGTGCCAGCTGAGCATAGTCTCTTCTCAGAAGTCTTCTTTTGTACATCTGGAGAGGAGGGGGACACACCTCATTCTTACACATTCTTAAATTCAGATACTGAGGCCCATCCACCAGCAACTGGTTAAAAAGAAAGATGAAGGGTTGTGGGGCTTGAGGGAGTGGGAAGTCCCTTTGCTTTGAGGAGATTAACTTTGGAGATGAAGTAAAACACAAGGCGATAGTCTTTCAAAATTGCCTTCCAGCTGTGACAGGCAATGGTTAGATTAATTAGATTATGGATGCTCTTTTATAGTCAGCAGATGGGTTGGGACAAGGTGGGGTGGGGGGCTGGGAGGGAAATACTTCAGTTTTGTGTTTCTCTTCCAATTCTGCTATTTGCAGGTCAATAAAAGTCCTCCCAAGTGTCTGAGTGGACTTTGGAAAGCAAGACTGGAACAAGCACTGCTGAAGGAGGACATGGAGCAAAACCGTCCATGGTCTCAAAGGAAGCATCAAAAATAGATAGGAAAGATAAGATGTAAGAGGTAATGGCCAGCAGGAGATTGGTGTGAGATTCAACAAGGTCAAGTGTCCAGGCTGTTGTAGATTCTGGTTGCAGTAGCTGACTCAGTCAAGCACATGGGTTTGTTTGAGACTCAGCTAGCACCTCCCCATCCCAAACTATCATTCAGTGCCAAATTGCACGACCTAACCCTGGGAACATCTGAAAGAGTGAATCAGTTGATTGTGACTGGAGAGGTTGCTCTGCTTTTTCTCTCCTGAACTCTTTGGTTTTTGTTTTGAACCAACCTGTTGGTATCCTGTGATGACACAGCCTGTTCTGATGACTATATCTCTTAATTATGGAGGGATTATAGCAGAATTAAAGCTGGATTTATAAAGCTTTCAGAAGGAGCCTATGCTCTGCCACTCACCCTGGAGGTGAACCAATCTAGTGACTCTTATCTCCTGTCCAACCAATGCAAAAAGCCTCTTTTCAGCTTCCAAACCTGTAAATAACCTGCCTTGAAACAACTCCTGACCCTCCCTCCTGCCCTCCACACTCCTTCCACTCAGTCTTCTTCCTGTAATAGGTCTGAAAAGGTTGAAAGGTGCTGAACTCTTGTGCTGAGAATTCAGCTTTAAAGACCCTGAACTTTTAGATTCCCTGAGGGCCATAGAGAAGGGAAGGAGGAGGAGGAGAAGGAGGAGGAGGAGGAGGAGGAGGAGGAAGGGGGTGAATGTCCTGTTCTTTAACACAGTGACCTAAATGATACATCTCATGTACATGTCATGTCAAATGTCATCTCCAGGGCTGGAAGTACTCTGAATAACCTGTCTGGTCAGTAGAGGTGACTGAAAATACTTAGCTGCAAGCCATCACTTTGAGAAAGCCTTGTCTTTTATACTTCCTTCTTTACTTATTTAGAGGCAGGGGATTTTTTTTTCCCCCTCACCTTGAACAAGATCCACCAACTGGTTTTTGTCCCAATAGTTTGCAGCACTGTTTGATGAGCAATAAACAGCAGCTGCAAAATGGGAAAGAAAAAGTGAGCCCCAATGCTAGCTGAAGGGAGAAGCTTGAGGAGTTTCCTTTGGCTGGGCTCAGCAAGGAGGAACACACTCCTTGGGACCCTCCATCAGAGCCTTGTACCCCATGGATTGCAAAGTCAAGCAATGATATCAGCATTATGAGCATAAGCCATGGGGTTCACAGTTTCATCTCCCAACTCACCTTCTCTTTCCTCCCTTCTGCTGCAAGGGCTTTTACCATCTTCCCTGGGGAAACATCTGCTGATTTTCCAAAGGAGGGCATTAAAAGGTGCCTTCACTGCTGCCTGCTCAAGGGCTCTTCCATCTGCCAGGCAGATGCCCAAAAACAAGCAGAAGGAGATGAAAATATGGATTAGTTCAAGGTAGAAATAAGGTAGAGTTGCCCTAGGAGGGTGCTTCAGCCCATCTGTTTCTCTCTAGCAGCATGGGAAAGCCTTGTTGGCCAGGATGAATGTCCAACTTTTAAACAGGTTTGAGATGCCATTAAACAAGGAGGGACAGTCATAGAGTCATAGAATCAGTTAGGTTTAGGAACAGACTTTTAAGATCATTGTGTCCAGCTGTTAACACAGCACTACCAAGTCCACCACTAAGCTAAGGGCAGTTCCCAGAGTGATGTTGGCATTGGTTGTTGCTGCCCAGCACAAGTTTTCTGTAGCTGTGAGATTGTCTCCCTCTGGTAAAAAAGAAGGTTGGTTTTACATCTGGAAGGCTAAAGTAAATCATCTTGTGATTATTGGTTTGGGCTTCCAAGTTGTGTCTTCTTGTGGTCTTCAAATTTGGCCATTTGCTGTTGGAAAAAAAAAAGAAAAAGAGAGGAACATGATCCTGGGCAGCCTCCTGTAGTCCACCCTGCTTTATTAAGGCGGTTGGACTCAAGAGGCTTGATCTCCAGAGGTCCCTTCCAACCCCCACCAGTCTGTGACTGCATTGTGTGAGAGTGTGAGATCTTTATTAGGTCCTTCAACAAGGGCTTGAACTGTCAGTTAACAATTAATGCTTCAAAATGCTGAACGCCAAGCATTTAATTGCTGAAAACAAAGGATGGCTTTGAGGTTGGGACACTGTCTGTGGGTAGGTGAGATTCTCATGCTACAGATTTCTTAGATGATCTTGGGTGAGTCACCCTCAGCTGGTGTTATGTTTTTCAATATTGAGGCTGGTATTGCTTCCTCAGCTTGGAAAGGTTGGATGAGGGCAAGTAGGTGAAGCCATCAAGCTCAGAGAGGGAGGGTGGAAGGGATGTGCAGGGCCTTGGAGCCAGCAAGAAGCCACCTCACTTGCAAGGGCTTGGTGTGAAAACAGCGTTCACCTTGCAAGGAGCTTGCCACAGCTCCGGAGCCTTCAATGTCTGTGTTTGTTTTTGGGGAAGGCAACGTTATTTGGACAGCCAGGAAAGCAGAAGTGATTTATCACAGGGAAAATCCACAATTTCACCTGCTGTTGCTTAAATAATTGCTGGGGCTGTCGTGGAGCAAGGTAGGAATGACTTAGAAAGCAACATCTATTCCTTTTGAAATCAGAGCTTCAATAAATGCTTCCTGCATGTTGTGACTGGAAGGATGAACTGCTCTGTTTCAGTTATGGCTCCTTTTGTGTTTGGATTTTTTTTTTTCTTTTCATTTTCCTAATAATCATAGAATGGTTTGGATTGGAGGGGACCTTTAAAGATCATCTTGTTCAAACCTCCTGCAGTCGGCAGGTTGGGACTTGAGAAGAAAGTCTTGCAGAGAAATCAATAGAAACAAAACCAGGGGAGGTGGAAGTTAAAGGATCTGGCTGTGCAGATGAGTGGTGCACCAGTTCCAAGTGGCTGTGAAAGGGGAACAGGCAGGTAAACATGTGGGGCTTATTGGGAGAGGGAAGGTGTTTAAGGATCTGGATGGGTCTGAGGAGAGTTGCTCCCCAGGTTGAGACCCTTCACCAGAATAATAATTTCATATCCACTTGTGTGTCTCAAACCTCTCTTTCCTGTGTGCTTGTTTCCAGTTTCAGGGAGGAATTGGGTAAATGCACAGCCTGGAACCAGGGTCTGTGGAAAGCTCTGTGTGAAAACTCAAGATGTTCCAGTGTGTTGACTTATTTTGCCTGTTTTCACAGGAAATGGGAGACAGAATGATTGAAAATGAGGGGGAAGAGTAACAATCATGGTGTGAGTATTGGAAAAGGCTCAAAACCAACCAAACAAAAAAGACAAGGAAAACCCAAAAAAACATCCCAAACTTCCCATATTAAATCATAGAATGGTAAGGTTGAAAGGGACCTCAAAGATCATCTAGTTCCAACCCCCTGCCATAGGCAGGGACACCTCCCACTAGAACAGGTCACTCAAGGCCTCGTCCAACCTGGCCTTGAACACTTTCAGGGAGGGAGCAGCCACAACCTCCCTGGGCAACCTGTACCAGTGCCTCACCACCCTCACTGTAAAGAACTTCCTCCTAACATCCAGTTTAAATCTACCCTCTTCCAATTTAAACCCATACACTGACCTGAGAAAGATTTGAGGACAGCAATAGAGAGGAAAGGAAAGGGTGAGAGAGGAGTTGAGGATCCACCCTCTTGGCAGCCTTTCTGGAGTGCTGGTGATCTCTGGGACATGGGAGGAATATCCAGATCATTGAGGACAGCCTTGACCTCTCCCTGAAGGAGAAAACCAGGGATGCATTTGCATGCATAGGACCTGCAAGCACATCTTATGTTAAAAGAGCATTCAGTTTCAAAGCAAAGTTCATTCAGTGTTTCTCCAGGGATGGGGAAAGGAGGAAGGGTGTCTAAGTTACTTGGGTTGCCTGGGTCTTCTCACTAAGCATAGGGAGGACCTAAATGGATCCAGGAAACTGGAATTTAGGTGAAGAACTCTGGACCTGACCTCCTAGACTTGATGCAACTGGGAGCAATCAAGTTGCAAACCTGATGCTTTATGGCAAAACATGGAGGATTTCCTTCATTCAGCAGGTGCCCACCCCCAAAACAAGCAAAAGAGCAATAAAAAGGGCTGTGACATTGGGAAAACCAAAAGTGATGTTCTTAAGCAACCAAATGAGTGGGAAGACAATCTGTCTATATCAGAACTGATGGTTGATTCCACTTTTCTTCCCCCACTCATTTTAAATACATATATTTTTTTAAAAAAAATTGTTTTAAAGAGTAACAAATATTTTTAATAACAAAAATATTATTAAATGAGTGGGAAGGAATTTTGCCTCCATCAAAATGAATGGTTGGTTCCATTTTTTCCCCCCACTCATTTAACAACAAAAAACCAGAAATTGTTTTAAAGAGTAATAATTATTTTCAATAGGAAAAGTGGCACTGGCTCACATTGAGGATCAGAAACCATAGTTCTTCCTTTGGAAATACTGAACTGAAACAGTTCCAGTTCCCTCTGAGTGCCCACAGTTTTTTCCCTCCTACCAAAGAAAACCCAAACCACCAGTTAAATCATCTCAGCCTTGCAAAGCTTTTCAGGATACAGGGTGAAAAAGAGATGATTGCTGAAGAAAAGTAATTTTGGCAGGTTCTTGTTTTCATTACAAGAATTACCTGAGCCTGTCTGGAGGACAGCAAGAGCGATTTTGCTTCAGAAGGCATCAATCTGGGTTTGCTTTATCTAGGGCCATACATCTGGGATGCCACAGCCAGCTGCTGCCCAAACAACCCCTGGGAGATGTTGCGGTGCTCACCAACATCAAAGGCCAAATTATTCGACCTGGAGTGTGACACATCCCCAAGCTTGGGAAAACAGTTCCAATAGCCCCCATCGCAGCGGTAGGGACGTATAGATATGCAGGAACGCTGTCCCCATGGGCTGTTCTGCTTGGCAAGGGGACGGCAGCGTTATGGCTGTGGGGTTTTGTGCTTGGGATGCTTGGGAGGGAGCTGATTGCCCTCAAAGCCATCCCCAGCCCTTTTATATGGTCATTAGGAGACCTGAATGGGGGTCTTCTCACGCCTCCAGCCCAATCCAGGCAGCAGCTCCTCTCTCAAGTACCTGCTAACAGGTCGACTTGCCTTTGGTCTCAGTCAGGTCTCAGCGGAGACCAGGCACCATTTCCTAGGCTAATAGGTGTGAGGAGAGCCAAGAATGTCACTCCCCCCCACCCCGTTTTTTTTAGGTCTTTTCAAGGCAGGTTGTAAACCTCTCGTTTTACTCCTCCTTCTCTGCGTTTCTTTCTCTGCTTCCTTCCCCCCCTCCCCAGGTGGTGTTAAAAGTCAACATGCTCCTTTATCTCAGGGCTGGCCTTTTTCCCCTGGGATGCTGGAGCAAATCCACATTGCCGAAGAGGTGGCAGTCCCACATCCTTTTGGTCTTTCCAGGTCCTCATAGGGACTTTCCCCACCTTTTGCTGTGGCAGCTGAGACACAGGCTTGGGCCAGTGTCCCCCAGTAGGCAAATTGCAGCTGGTCAGGGATGAAAATCCCCATTTGCCTTTGGTTTGCAGTGATGCAAGCTGGACTTGATGGTCTTAAAGGTCTTCTCCAATCTAAGAAGTATTTTATGATCCCAAGATGCATTTCAAGGGGTGCTGTATGATGAGCTGCAGAGATTTTGAGCTGAGGACAACTTGTCTTCCGGCAGAGCTAGGGGCCAGCAGCTGGAATTCCCCTTCCCACCCTGGGTTAACTCCTGAATCACTGAGAGTTGAACTGGAGGGCCCCTAGTTTGCCTTGTAGCTCCTGAGTCACCAGTCAAGCACCCAGAGCAGCAAAATGAGAGCATTAGGGTCCTGGCATGGCTCTGATTCTGTCTTTTGTTCTCCCTGCTTGACAGCACCACCCACCCTCCTTGCCCTGGTGCAACAAGGGGCTGAGAAACCCCTTGCATTGCTTGGCAGGGAAAAAAAAAAAACCTTTGTGGTGCTCAGAAAACTCCCATCAAAATGTTCTACTGGGTAGAGATTTCCTACAGAAAGCCTTAGACCTTGCAGAATAGTGGCAGCCCAATAGTGGTGAAGAGCTATAAAGCCATCCTATGATCAGGGTACCCTAAAGGAGTGTCTTTCAGACCTCAATAAGGAAGGTCTTGAGAAAGCAAGAGGATGCTCTGGGCTTAGACAAGAGCTCCTTCTCTAACTGCATTGGCTTCCCTAGAAAAGTAAACATTTTATTCTTGCCCTTGGCTTCCCTCAGCTGTTTAGACTGGAAGAACTTCCAAATGGCCTAGATACTTCCCGTTGCAGGCATGAAGCTGGGGAATCTGTCACTTAAAAACCTTGGGAAAATGAGGATGAGCTCTTAACAAGGTCTCTAAACTTCTATGACCAGCAGAGATGAAGCATCTTTCTCCACACCTACCTGGAGAACAGCAGATCCCTCTCTCACACTGATTTTGGTCCATGGGCTGGCTTTGGGTCCCACTGTAGAGGTGGTGGGGATGGATGGGGAGAGAGGTGTTCTTTGGGAAGTGCAGGTGGGGTGCAGGGGGTTGATTGTATTAGAGCAAATACCTGAGGAATTAGTAATGATTTGCTGCTCATCAGGCAGCCTTCCTTGAGAAATGTAATGCAGGAAAAAACAAGTCAGGAAATTCTGGGAAAATGCAGCAAAAAGAGAAATCCTGGATGTGTGGGGGTGGTGGTGTGAAGAAGCAGTCTGGGACCTCAGATGGGCTTGGTCTAGGGAGTCTCATTGCCTGCTGGATGGGGCCA
Source organism: Ramphastos sulfuratus (assembly GCA_013399055.1). Taxonomy (NCBI): domain Eukaryota; kingdom Metazoa; phylum Chordata; class Aves; order Piciformes; family Ramphastidae; genus Ramphastos; species Ramphastos sulfuratus. The sequence continues at coordinate 131,956 of WBNM01015964.1, read as the reverse complement.
CCCAACACTCCCAAGGCCTGATTCTACCCATTGCTCAACTCCTTCAGCCTCCTGGAGACTAAAGGGTCTGTGGGGGCTTTCATGCTGAGCATGACCTGGTTTGCTGCAGTGCTGCAGCTCCATAAATGGAGTTTGGGGAAAGCATCTGTCCATGCTGGGAAGGGGAAGCACAACTCTGGTATGACAAGCATTCCTGCCCAGGATGCATCACCTGGATTCCTGTCAGAGGGGAAGCAAGGGACGCAAACCCAACACGAGTGAGGCACAGCCACTGAGCAATGTGCCACCTGGGGAACTCCTTGCTGCAGGATGCTGCTGGGCTGTCATAAAAGGCCAAAAAAAAAAAAAAAAAAAAAAAAGGACAAAAAAAGAAGTAAGGTGATTTAGAGGAGCAGTAAAAGCATCTGAAGGTCTGCTTGGGCCTCTGAAGGCTTAAAATTGCTCACGTTTCAGGATATAGGGAAGTGAAGCTTTTAGTAACTAACCCTAATTTTGCATATCCAAGATAAGCCACAGAATCATGGAATGTATTGTGAAAGGACAAGAGGTGTTTGCTTTAAACTAAAAGAGGGAAGTTTAGACTGGAAGGAAGTAATGTTTTTATGCTGAGGATGTAGAGATTCTGACCCACGTTGCCCAGAGGAAGTGGTAGATGCCTGATCCCTGGAACCATTCCAGGTCAGGTTGTCTGGGGCAGATGTCCCTTCTCACTGTAGATGGGATTGCACAACCTTGAAGATCCCTTCTGATCCAAACCATTCTGTGATTTTGTGGTTCTGTGTAATGACAGAGGTGTCCAGAAACCACAAGAATTTTGGGGATTTTCCTCCTTTTTTTTTTTTTTTTTGGCGCCTTTTTGGGCTACCTACCCCTAATCATTAGGCAAGCCAGAAACATCCACTCAGTCTGCTACCTGTCACCTGCTTGCTCCCTGAAGTGCAAGATCTGTGTTTGGTGGGTTGGAAGCATTTCAGGCTGGATGTCACAGAACCAAGGCAGCTGTTTTGGCTATTGAGGTCTGATTTTCGATAGCCAAGACACTGCTCCTAACTTCCTTGTCTGTCACTGCCTCGCAGGAGGAAGCTGCCTCGCACATTTGATTTGGAGCCAGCCCGCTGATGGAGCAGTGCTGCTGTCTCTCTGGGCTGGAAGCTTACACCACAGCCAAGCAGCTGATGAGCTGCTGCTTCTCAGCCATCTCTTTCTCTCTCTCTGCCTTTTGCTAGGCTTGATTGTTGTCTTGATATCAGAGAGCTGCCGGAGCACGGGGGATGCCTGATTGCGAGAAGAACTTTGCAGTTGTACTGTGTCCAAAAAGCATGCAATAGAAAGGAAATATCTAGTTACTCCACAGACATCTATTTCATTGATCTTGGGGAATATCAGAATTAATTAACATTCAAGAACCTGCCTTAAAATGCAGAGATCAGACCCTGGCTGTTGGATTTGCAGGGTTGATATAATCACAGAGTTGCCTAGATTGGAAAAGATGTTTAGGATCGTGGAGTCCAATTATTAATCTAACACTGACAAGTCCTTGGCTAAACCTTATCCCTAAGCACTAGGTCTACACAACTCTTAAACACCTCCAGGGATGGGGACTCCACTGCCCTGGGCAGCCTGTTCCAATGCCTGAGAAACCTTTCAGCAAAGATTTTTTTCCTAATATCCAATCTGAGTTTCCCTTGGCACAACTTGAGGCCATTTCCTCTTGTCCTATCACTCGATGCTGAGTTGAACAGACTTCCCCTCCCTCTCCCCCCCCTCCCTTCTCTACAATCTCCTTTCAGGTAGTTGCAGAGAGCAAGTCCTCCCTAGATGACTTTTCCCCTAATGACCACCCCTGTGAGGAAAGCAGGAAAAAACCCAAATCAGGACAATTTGTGTCCATTTACAAATGCCTGGTTCAAAACTACAGCTTATTCTCTCCTTTCTAATTGCTGCTTTCTTCTCTTCTCAGGCTCCTTTGTTTCTCTCTGCAAGCAGCCATAGCTTTCAGATGTTTTAGGGTTATTCCTTCCTATGCTGCAATGCTAATTATTTCTTCTGCCTTAATTGGGTTTCATGTATCAGCCCTAGTCACACAGCCCACATGGCACACACACAAGGACATCAACGGGGTGAAAATACCCCATGGACAAATGGGACAACACAAAGCTGCAGGATCCCAGGGTTGGAGAGCAAACCATGGTTTGGGGCTTCTTTGTGGAAACATAATTAGTAGGGGTTGGAAGGGACCTCTGGAGATCGAGTCCATCACCCCTGCCAAAGCAGAGTCTCTTCTCTAGGATTAGCCTAGTGCAGACTGAGTGAGAATCTCATCAATGCTTACAAATACTCCAAAGGCTGGTGTCAGGAGGATGGGGACAGTCTTTTTTCAATGGTGCCCAGTGACAGGGCACAAACTTGAGCATAGAAAGTTCCATTTAAATGTGAAGAATGTCTTCTTTATTTTGAGGGTATTGGAGCCCTGAAGCAGGCTTCCCAGAGAGGTGGTGGAGTCTCCATCTCTGGAGTAATTTAACCCACCTGGATGCCATCTTATGCAACCTGCTCTGGCAGAGGGGTTGGACTAGATGATCTCCAGAGGTCCTTTCCAGTCCCCACCATCCTGTGATTCCCTAATTCTGTGCTTCTGTGGTGCTGCCATTGCTTCCCAGTCATGCCATCTTAATTAGAGGATTTCCAAAGCTGTGGACTGAATTCACCCCACTAATGCCTTGGTATGATGAAGACAGTGTTGATGGACCAAATTTATCTCACTAATGCATTGCCATGATGAAGGTAATGTTGATAATAATTGCCCAGACCCTTTTTTTTTTTTACATTTATTATGGTCTCCCAACAGCACCCAAAATATGTTAAGTGGAAGCTACTCAAAAAGACTTTCCAGTTAATGAATGATTTGTGAAAAGCTCTTCCAGAACTGACCAATATTAGAACTGGTGCTGATGTCATGTAACAGCTCCCCATTCAGAAAAGCTATTGAAAACAGTCCAAATTCCTCTGGACTGTTAAACCTCTTTTAATTTCTCCTCTTTGTGCCTGCATCAGCTGTGGGGGTTTTGTTTGTTTATTTCCCTCTTGCAGAGGGTAAGTTTTAATTTTATTTGCATGTTGGGTTGCTGCTCTTTTTTTTTCCTTTTGGGTGTGTTCAGAGCATCTGGGGAGCCTGAGGTTTGGAGGCAGGAGTAGAGGATTGTTTCTATTGATGAAAATGGCTTTCAGCAAAGATAGTTCAGGAAAATAAATTCTAGGAGTGCCAGCACAGGAAAGGAAATAAAGGAGTTTTTTTTTTTTTTAATTTCTGTTTTTCCCAGAGGAAAAAAACCAGCAAAAAGCTTGTCCCTCCNTTTCTTTTTTCTTATTTTATTTTAATTTTTATGGCATCTGCTTTAATAAAAATAATTGCACTGAAGGCAAGACAACAAAACCTAAGCAAGGATTAAGGTAGATAGGTCCCAAGGACAGATTAATTGAAAAATGCACAGAGACAGGCAGCTCCCATCCCAAAATATACTGGAAAATTAATATAGAGAGGCTTATGCAGAACTCTCCAGGCACAACTTTGGGTCTTGTGTCTTTGGATTGTGTCCTGCAACCTGAGGGCTGACTATGAGAATGAAGGTGGGGTGGGATGGGGGCACACCAGCAGAATATGTTTTCTGCTATATTAACCACTCTTCCTTCCAGATAGCTTCTTCATTCTCCTCTCCCCTCCTCAAACTTGCTTCTTTTCAAAGTGACATTTCCAATTTCATGTTTTAGAGCCTGAAATGAGCAACATTTTACGAGGAGGAGGCTTCCTCCAGGCTGAAGAAGGAGGTGATGATGCTGAGGACTCCTTGCTGAGGAACTTACCTATCTTAAAGAGGGATTTAGCATTTTTCAAGGAGAATAACAAAAAGCAGCTATGGGAAGGCTCATCCCTGGGCAGGAAAGGGCTGTGTGACCTTATCAGACTTTGCTACCCTGAGCCATTGAGGTTTGGTGTGGTTAAAAGACACTCTGTGCATCTGCACCCATAGGCAACCTTACAAACTGCCTCTCAGGGAACTTTGCAATGGTCTTTGGGAATGTTTGGCCAAATTCAAAACGAAGGAGGAGGGACTGGAGGATGCTTATATTTTTCTCTTCCCTCCTCCAGAAACAGACATTTAGAAATGTAAACACATGTAGAAAGTGCATTTGTTGCCCTGCTGAGGGGGTGATGGTGGTGTTGNCAACAGTGTTGAAAAAGTCCCCTCCTCAGCCTGGGAGGGAAAGTTTGTGTATCAATCTAGTTTTATAATAGTGTAATTTAGTGTCTAGGCTCGGGCTCTGGTGGTGATATTGTGCTGGGATGAATGAGACAGAGGACTCCAGGCTGAGCAAGAGCTGGAGGACCCGGCTGGCTCTATTCAGCCCAAACTAATCGGCTTCAGCTCAGCTCTCCGCCAAAGCTCCCCTCTCAGTAGTGGTTTTTTCTCTGGGTTTTTGTTACTGTTTCTTAAAGAGCTCAGCTGGCTGCTGAGGCTGAAAAGAATCAAATTATTAAAGATTTTGTGGAAAATCCAATGAGAATGGGCCCATGCAAGAATAATAGCATTGTGCCACCATGGGCCATTCCCAGCTTCCAGTCGGGAGAAATTGTCAACTCTGTCTTTGTTTTCTTAACCCTTTCAATGGAAACAAAATAATATTTAGCTCAGCACAAAATACCTTCTTTTTAATTTCTAATCCTTTCAGGTTCTTCTTTTTTTTTGTTTTTCTTCCCCCTTCTCCTCTTCCTCCCCCCCTCCCTCCCTCCCTCCCTCCTTCTCTTTTGCTCTCTCTCCCTTTCTCTCTCTTTCTCTTGGCTGTCCCCTGAAATCCATTTATATACCTCATACATTCCTATTTTCCTTGCCAGTTGGCCAGAGTGGCATCTGTTATCAGGAAAGCCCCTTCTTTTTTAAACAGGATGTAAAATGGGTGATCAAATCCTTTACTAACAGTTACCACCAGAAAAGGGGAAGAGGAAAGGGAAATGTTTTCTTTTGAGCTTCTACCTTCAACATTTAGTAGGAGTTAATAAATCATTAGTATGTTGTTCAGGGGACTGGCTGCAGAATATGTTATGATTTGTAACTGCCTATACATTCCAGATTTAGAAAAGTATTTAATTGAGGCGTGGTGATGGCATTAAAGAAGAAAAAAGAAATGTCTGCCTGTCTGTCTATCCATACTCAGTCCATCAGGGTAGGTATGGACAAGGGATTTAATCACTCTCCCCATTTTATTTAGTGTTGATACAAACAAGTAATTTAATTACTCTCCTCCTGTTTTATTTANGGGGGTGATGGTGGTGTTGCAAAACATTCTGTGATTCTGTGAGAGAGGTGATGCTCAGGGATGCCCAGAGGAGGGTCAAACCTCTGCATTTCCCACTTAATGCTGGAGACCCATGACCACTCTGACATGAATTCCTGGAGACAATGCAAGCCTCCCCCAGCCCATGAAAGCCTCCCATCCTGCTGGGTCTTCGGGGAGATAACCCCAACAAAACCTCTCTGCTGAGATCCTCCAACCCTCCCTCCCTACCTCCCCCCCGGGGGTAACTCAGAGGATTGTATCCCCCCGTGTTTGGAGTTAGTGTGTGTGGCACCATTAAGAATTGATATCTCGATATGAATGGCTGTACTTCAAAATGCNTCCCTCCCTCCCTCCCTCCCTCCCTCCTTCTCTTTTGCTCTCTCTCCCTTTCTCTCTCTTTCTCTTGGCTGTCCCCTGAAATCCATTTATATACCTCATACATTCCTATTTTCCTTGCCAGTTGGCCAGAGTGGCATCTGTTATCAGGAAAGCCCCTTCTTTTTTAAACAGGATGTAAAATGGGTGATCAAATCCTTTACTAACAGTTACCACCAGAAAAGGGGAAGAGGAAAGGGAAATGTTTTCTTTTGAGCTTCTACCTTCAACATTTAGTAGGAGTTAATAAATCATTAGTATGTTGTTCAGTGGACTGGCTGCAGAATATGTTATGATATGTAACTGCCTATACATTCCAGATTTAGAAAAGTATTTAATTGAGGCGTGGTGATGGCATTAAAGAAGAAAAAAGAAATGTCTGCCTGTCTGTCTATCCATACTCAGTCCATCAGGGTAGGTATGGACAAGGGATTTAATCACTCTCCCCATTTTATTTAGTGTTGATACAAACAAGTAATTTAATTACTCTCCTCCTGTTTTATTTAGTAGCTTTCCACTTGTGACGTCACTCTTTGCTCTGCTCTTTCTCCACTGTGCATGCCATGGAGGAGCAGCATTGTCTTGGTGATGGGGGGAAAAGGCCCCTTCCCATGGTGGGGACATCAAACCCAAATGAGCTCCAGGTCTTTCCAGGTTGCAGAGCAACTGAGTGTGAGGACTTTGGCTGCACCCCATCTTTGCAGGGGGAGCAGAAACTCTTGCCCATGGCTTCTTTGTGTGGGGAAGGTGAAGCTACTGCCACCTTCTCAGGGCTTCCTCAGGAATGGAGAAGAAGGAGAAGGGTTAAAAAAAACCAACAAAACAAAAAACCAAGCCACAAATTCTCCAAACAAGCGCCCTCCACGACAACCAGCTGGCACGAGGGATGGTGTGACAAAGCTCGATCTGCTCCTGGTGCAAACTTGATGCCAGCAGAGCTAGGCAGAGGTAAACTGAAGGAGCCTGTAACCTGCCCAGCTCTGATGTTGATGGTGAGCCCAGTATGAGGGTATGGGGGTGAAAATTAGGGGACAAAAGGGTACTCACTGCCCCATTGTGGGAGATCTCTCTAATCAGGATATTCTCCCTCAACTTTGCTCCGCTCTAACCTATTGACAACAGAACTAGGTCATCTTGGTGAATAGGGTAGATTTTCTGCCTCCTCAGTGTCTTTGAGGCTGGAAGGGATTGTGTGTTCAGTCTTACAAACAGACCTTCTGTCTTTATTTCCCAACCAGCAGCGCGCTGCCTAACAAGGAGAACTGGACCAGCCATTTTTTTCCGTAACAAATGGAGGATCCCGTCCAAGAGGCCTTTGCCAGTTGGCTTTCAGACAGGGGGAAGCTTATTCATGTTTTAAGACCTCAGCCAAGTTCAGTCAGGAAGCCTGAGATGTTTTAAACTGGGGGAGAGGCAGGGGTATCCAGGGCTGCCTTGCCAGCTGGGAGGAGTGAGGAGTTGCATTATTTGGGCATTTTCTTGAGTTGAGCCTTTTTTGTTGTTGTGCACTCCCAGGGATAGAGTTGTCTCTCTCTATCCCTGGCATGACGCTGGCTTGGGAGGGAGGTGCCTAAGGACTGTTTTTGTTCTCCTGGCACTCCTCAAGAGGACAAGTCCACCCCTGCTTTCTTGAATCACCAGCGACGGTGTGAGAAGAATGGAGGATGTGTGGTGAGGTTGCTAGTGGTGAGGGATCTCACAGGTGAGTCATTTCCAGTGTAGGTGGATGTTACACTGCAGCCCAAGACACTAACATGTCTTGTGATGAGCCAGATGCAGAGAAGCTCTTCCTTTAGAGAAGATGTTTAGTCTCTATCCCACCCTACAATGCTTCCTCTTCAGCTATGTGCTTCAGGGAAGGACAGTGCGTCGTCATGCTTTCTGTCTGAGATCATGGCACAGTGTCCCAGAAAAACACTTCATCACCTCCTTGTAACATTGCTCCTGGCCCTTTTCAAGTGTGAAAACATCTTTCAGGGTAGATGAAAATGATACCCCCTTCTGGGAACTAGCCTTTCCCTATCCTAGAGATCCCATAGATGGTGACTCGTGGCCTTATACCCATCCTCCTAGTTAGCCAAGCCTCATCTCCATTATTGTGAGTGAGTGGCTGGGGTCCTGGATCCTTCTCTGCTTAGTTTCAGGCATCATACAGAACTGTGACCTATATCTCACTAAGTAGCCATCTCCTGTTGATGTCCAGGAGGGAGTACCCTACACTGTCTATTGGGTGACCTATGATTTTACCCACTGCGATCCCCACTATCCAGCCCCTCCTCAGCAGCCCCTTTTGGTACATCTGAGATCAGGATGGAGGGAGAACACCTGGATGGGGTTATGCAGAGATGGCTGACACAATGGTGTTTTGTGGAGCAAAACCTTCTCAAGCACATGTCTCATTCTGATAATACTCAGCCTTCTTCACAAGCTTGGAGATCATAAAATCACAGAATGGCCTGTGTTGAAAGGAACTCTGAAGGTCATCTAGCACAACAGCACTGCAGTCAGCAGGGGCATCCTCAACTAGATCAGGCTGCTCAGAGCCCCATCAAGCCTGACTTTGAATGTCTCCAGGGCTGGGGCCTCTACCACCTCTCAGCCCAATCCCAGCATTTCGTTACCCTCATTTGTAAAGATCAGATGAGGAGGATCAGTAGGAGAAGAGATCCTTCTCCCAGTGTCCTGTTTCTTGTGGTCATCTCTAATTGTCCTCTTTTGCACTTGGAAACAAGTTTTGGGGTTCAGGGGACTTTTAGTCTGCTCCATTAGAGCTGCTCTTCAGCAGTAGTAGGCTCATACAACTGCTAGAGCGCTAGAGCCGGTGCTGAAGATATTGTAATACAGGAGACAATGTGTCCTAAACTTGGCTATATGCCTGGATTAGAAATTAAAGGCAAATAAGACAACCTAAGCTCTGGAACTGCATCAAAGGCAAATCCAGGCTAAATGGGAAGGATCCAATTTCACAGTTAAGTTTGTTAAATAGGTGGGTGGTGGTTGCCGGTGGTGCACACGTCCCTTTATTAACAGTTTAAAAATGAAAGGTCCCTGCCTGGAGATAAACTGGAGGATCAGACCTTTTTCTGGCTGTCTTGCCACAACTAATTCTTCCTCATGGAAGGTTCCTACTCGACTCGACAGAGCTGCTCCCCTGCACAAGGACCATCCTGGGTAAAAGGAATATAACGGCAATGGTGATGGGAAAATTACAAGAAAAGCTTGGCAGCCCCATCTCAGCAGACCACAACCCAACAGATCAAGCTCTTTCTCTTTCACTTCTGAGTTGCCTGCAAGCAAATCATTCCCAGGCAGAAATTATTCAGTTAAGGATAACAATTGATCAGATTTTTTTTTTCTTTTTTAGTGCAAGTAGTGATGTCATCATTGACAGGGAATTATTTAAGCAAGACTTAAAGCTTCTCCTGACACTGCTGTGATGCACATTTCACTTACAGATGGCACTTTGCAATCTAAATGCTCTGATCTGAGCTAGAACAGGACTAATGCCGGTCAGTGATTTGGTCAGTCTGCTCAGTGAGGTACTTTCTGAAGTTCAAGGCAGGAATGTCTCCCCAGTGGCTGCTTCTAGCAGGGAGAACACTGATGGAGAGAGTTACTGCCAAGGGCTGGGCTGCAGAAAGGCTCTTAGACTTGCTCCTATGGAGACCAAGGTCACAGCTAAATCTTATGTACTACCTTGGTGGCGTAGTAAGTCAGAGGTGACATCTGTAAGGAGTGCACAGGACAGGTGACCCTAAACTGGCCAACAAGGCATTCCATCCCATGGATGTCATCTTCAGGATGAAGCTGAGAGATCACCAGGGTCAAACCTCTTCTTCAATGACTGGTGCCCAAGCAGGACTCTTCATTCTGCCTTTAATTGTGATCCATATGTTCCTGATTTCGGTTCCAGAATCCAGCTCCTATTTACTACGGAGTACAGTCTGGGCCTGCCCACAGCATCAGTGGTGACAGTGACATAATGTCATTAAGGGGATTGGGTTTGAGATTGGCTTTGTATCAATTGCATTTTATTATGATTTTCATCAAAGCAATTTGAGTTTTCTTTCCCAACCCATTACTCTCTCTCCTTTACACCCTTTTACTTCCTTTCGAGAATGGAGAGGGATCCAACCAGAGAGTTTGTCACTCTTTTCAGTGGTCAGTCCAGAGCTAATCCTGGACAGTAAAAAAAAAAAAAAAGCTCTGTGTAACCTTAGCAAAAGCTTAATAGATTCATTCAAAGACTTGCACAAGTTTATTTGCAGTGTTCATGAGATGTAAGTGTGAAAGGTGCCTCATCAACATCAGGATGAACAACTATGATCATGAAAAGTCACTTGTGGAACGTTTTGAATACATCTTTCTGTGCAATGTCAAATTATCTCAACCTGTTGGCTGATTTTTTTGTCATTTATGGTCATTTAGACCATAAATAGGTAAAGATCTACACTGCAAAGCTTTCCTAAATGGACTCTTCCCAGTGTTGCCATTTGCATTGCAATTTCAGGTGATAAATGAAACTAAAAGAAAGAAAACATTTTCCCTGGATTTTAAGTACTCAAACCCAGGTTTGAGGTAGAAATCAGGAAAGAAATGCATTGAATCCAGCACAAACTATTTTGAAGGTTCTATGATTTTTAAACAGACTTCATCATTTTAGCAGGGAAGTGACTCGAGAGGCTGGGCTACTTGGCATGGGTAGCTGTGGTGTGCTACATGCAATGGTCCTGTAAAGAAAAGGAGGTCATTAAAATACATTTGACAGAAAAGAGCCCAGATTTCCCATGCAACAGGCAGTACTTTCCACACAGCAGAGCTTTTCCTTTCTCCTTGGTTTTATCATCTCCCAGTCAGAGGCGAGCGAGACAATAGACATTCTTTGAGACACTCGCTACAGGGGATACGAAGCTAAGGTCTGTGGTGCCAGTTTTACATCTCCCTAGGACTTGTCTTCATGGCAAATGTGACCAGAATAGCTATTTTAGAATTAGCTTTCTATGGTGTCACTAGTCCAGAGGAAAAAAGATTTTATTCCAGATGAGTTACTCTGTTTAGGGAAGCACTTGTTATTTTACAGCTAAAGTGCCTGTGGGTAGAGCAGCCCATGGTAATGCTCAGAGATACCTGGCAGAAGGAGAGTCAGAAGCAACATGGCCACACTCATGCCATGCTCACCACATGCTCTTCTCTGCAGCATCATGTAGTTCAGTGCATCCTGGGGAAAAAAAAATGCTCCTCATTAAAATGTATTTTCCTAAAATCCATTGCCCAGCATGAGCTGGCCACCTTGGCTCTCTCGACTCTATGGAGTGAAAGGATCCTCCACAAGACTGTTGGTCTCAACTGCCTTAGGGTGGGCAAACTGCTTTGTGTGAACTTTCACTTCTCTGCCACTTCAGAGCTTAGTCCAGGTTTATTCATAGAATCATTTTGATTGGAAAAGACCTGTAAGATCATCAAGTCCGAACATTTGCAGGAGTGGTGATGAAACAAATCCTTCTTCAGGTGACTTCTGTTCTGAGGCAGGGGATGGGACTCATCCTGCCAGTTCAGATCTAGGCAGACATTGCTTTTTCAGGGATGAACTTACCTAAGATGAAAGTTATTACAGTCCCTATGAGAAAGGTTTAAAATGTCAGCAAGTCACCTGGAGGCAAAATCTTTGCACATGAGTTTGGTTGTGTATCTGGGCTTCTTAGAAATTACCACCTTCTCATGAATCTCCCCACACCATTGCCTCTTGCTAAGCAGTGTGGCTCAGCTCCCACCATCTGCCTATTCTATGCTGGATTTAATTTGTGTTTAAGTGGATCAGTTGGCCCTTGGCTCCATCTGAGCTCTGTTGCTTAGTGGTGACCCTGCAGAAGCATCCGTCCTGTCCATGGTGGATGGTTTATGGCACATGTATGACCAGTGGGTGAATGACAAAACAACACATCGTGTTCAGACTCCATCAGAAAGCCACAAGGTCACAGAACCTCTATGCCAGCTACCCCAAAGGAGAGATGCCTGCATGGTTTTTACCACTTTGATGAAAAATGATGACTCTTAGCAGCTTTTGGGAGATAGAAGAGACTGAGAATGTTCTCCTCTTGTCACATATTGCTGAGGAAATTGGTCAGGCTCTTGATTTTGTGGTAAAAATGGTCTATAAATGCAAGCAAAAATCAGTGCTACAACGGGTACAGGCCACAGAGAGTTTGTGGGGAGGGGGAATATCTTTTATTAGGTCATCTGATGCAGCTTAAGCAGAGATATGTGCTTCTGGGTATGCAAGATCTTCTTCTCATCTAGATTAAACAAAATTAGGAGAGATCAGACAAATGAAGCAGGTAGATTAGGTTGTGCCCTGTGGTGGTAAATGGTTTTCAGCCTCTGAGCTGTGACATAGACTGAGCCTTATCTCATCAAGCTATGCTCAGAATGAACCTCGGGGGCCTTTTCCAGCTCCAGTCACTGGTTGTACAGTCATAAGGTTGGCCTTATGTCAGAGGCAGTTCCTAATGGAGAGCTCTGAAGAGCATGGGCTGCAAGGCCAGTGTGTGGCAAGACCAATTGCCTACTCAATATATGGATCAAAGCTTTCCTTCCTTGTTGCCAAAACACCTCTTACAAGGGTTAGTTTGAAAGACTGGCCCTTGAAATGAAGGGATCCAACCTCTGTGATGCAAGTGCAACACCAAGGAAGTAATTTGATGTGGGACCTATCTCTCATTATCTATTTAAAAAAAAAAAAAAAAAAGTCTATTCCAAGCTGGTCTTTCACCTTTTTGCAGCTAGTTGGAGAGATTTAGTTTTCTAGAAGAAGTACTCCCCACCTGGAGTCCTGTGTGCAGTTCTGGAGNCCTTCCAACCTTACCATTTTATGATTCTATTTACGGCATCCATGTCAGGAGCAGAGTAAGTTCAAGGTGTGGCAAATCAAAGTCTCATTTCAGAAGACTGTGAGGTGCAACATGCTCATCTGTCTCTCTTGTGGGCAGCAAGAGTCTTGACACTTAAATTTGAGGAGACAAAAGTCAGGTGAAACAACTGGTCTTTTGGTTTCTTTGTGCTTCTGCTCCTCATCAGTGAAACAAAAGCAAGTGTGCTTTGCTCCAGCAGAGAAATGTGGATCAAAAGATGCTACGCTAAAGACCATGAGATGCTTCTATGCTGTGGTCGCAAAGCTGGAAGGGCAATGTAGGTTACTTACCTTGGCACCTACTATCTTCTGCTTTGGTGAACAGTGGGTGAAGACATGGAGTTTGAAGAAAGCAACTTACCCAGTGAACCTCATGCACATTTCTGTGTGCTCAATAACCAGACTCATGTCACCACTGGGAGGCATCACTGGCAGGAAAGACTTTCAGCTGCACTCATGAGATTGGACTACAGTTAGTGGAGAAACCAACCTGGTCTTGGCAGGAGGAAGTGCTCCAGCTTGCCTGAAACAAGACTGACTTGGGGGATTTTTATGGGTGTTGATTCAGTAGCCAAAGAAACAGTGTTGGAAAACCATGGGGAACTGAGTGAGTGACCTTACTAGACAGCACCATTGTGGTGTTACCTTTGGCCTCCTAAGCCTGACTGAAGTTCTGATCTAAAAATCTTGTCCAATAAAGACAAGCAAAACAAAAGAGAGACAGTGATAGCCAACTGACTCTGTGCTTCAGAAGTTCTTGGAGTGGTGAGAAAACAATGTAATATGGGACAACAGTGGAGAGCAAAGTTGTTTTGATCTTTTTTTCCTTGCCTTTTACTTCACCCCATGAGCAGACCATTCTAGACTCTTCAGGTTTAGAGTCTGGAGAGATTAACAGCAGGTGAAGGTGTGTCCTCTCTAGCAATACCTCAGGTCTTAAGATCTTGAGAAGGTTTCTGCACTAGTCACACAGTGAAGGATTAGGAGGAAATATTGACAGTGGCTCTGTAGGATTATTTTCCAGCTGCTGGTTTAAAAGCTGCTCTTTAGGCAGTTTTTGCTTTGGAAGGCTGAGGGATTAACCATCCCCTTGCCCAACCTGAACCTCTGCTGACAGGTGCAGAGGAGCTTCTTAGGAAGCCTGGTGGGAGAAAACTTTATTTTTTGACAGTGTTTTGTTTAGAAAAGGAGAAATCAAGGCCTGATTAATCGACATCCTTTGGATGGTCTCTGAGGTGAAATGAGAGAGGGCTGGGATGAAAAATATGGGCTTGAAGCCAGGACTGGAATGCTTAAGATTTTGTTTGCCTTCCCTGTTTCTCTGCAACCCCTCAATGAGATATTTTTGTCTTCCATAAAAAAGTTACCCATTATATAATTATTCTAGTTGAAGATATCCCTGCTCACTACAAAGGCTGGACTAGATGATCTTTAAAGTTCTCTTCCAATCCAAACCATTCTAAGGTTCTGTCACAGAATCAGACAATGGTTTGGGTTGGAAGGGACCTTTAAGATCACCCAGTTCCAACCCTTCTGCCATGGGCAGGGACACCTTCCACCACAGCAGGTTGCTTAGGGCCCTGTCCAACCTGTCCTTGAACACCCCCAGGGAGGGGGCATATGATTCTGTGATTCTGTTATTTATCCTTCCTGCCTATTTTAAGCAGCCATGGGGCACAGTGTGCTTGTCATTATGTCCATGCACAGTAGCCAACCTTTGGTTTGTGCCATAATTAGAATTAAAAAAAAAAAAAAAAAAAAATCTTGAGCCCATCCTGGCAGGAGGACTCCTTAGCACCAACCACATTGAACAGTTTTGCTGCACTAAGGCTGTGCAACATCTCATTGAGGTTTGAGCCTTTTTGTGTTGGTGTAGCCCCTAGCACAATGGAGACAATATAATTGTGACCTTCAGCTGTATTTGGAACATAATAGCTGAACACTGGGACTGTGGCATTGCAATGCAGGGGACAATATGCACTTGCTGGCTGTTGTCTTCTACCAGGACAATGCTTGTGCAACTGCTCCTGTGCGTTCCACAGGGCATTGAGTTCAAACGATAGGCAGCAGCATTTTTAGAGCAAAAGGAATTGAATCTGCTGCTTACAGGAAGCTGCTCATACAGATGTGCAGACCTAGACTTGCCCTTCTTCCAACTCCCAGGCCTCCTACCATTGTCCCAACAGAGAAAGAGGTGAGCTACGCCCAGTTCCTTTCAGTTCTCTCAGCAGCTTCCACCGAAATCCAGTGTCTGAGACATCAAGAAGAGATCTGTTTGTCTTGTCAGACACATTTTTGGCAGGGTTCCTTTTTTACCCCAACGAACAGATGGCAGATTTGTTATTGAAGTGGGAGATTGGGAGGTGCGTGCTGGTGCTTCAAGTGAACTGAAGGGCAGAGTGCCTCGGAAGGTACACATTCTTCTGGAGAACACCACCCCAGCCAAGACACGTCCTGGGAGAATGGGTTTGCTTGCAGAGGAGTGTTCAGCCACCAGGTGTCCCTCCATGCTGCCCTGGTGAACAAGGAAGCCAAAAGTGGAACTCAAGTCATGGAGGAATGCTCAATTACACTTTGCAACTCTTGTCCTTGGTAAACGTCGTCTGCCTGGGGTTGGCTTTCGCAGAATTGCAGAATAGTCTGGGTTGGAAGGGACCTCCAAAGGTCATCCAGTCCAACCACCTCTGCACTCAGCAGGGGCATCCTCAACTAGAGCAGGTTGACCTAGAGCCCTGTGAGCCTTACCTTCAGTATCTCCAGGGAGATACTCTGCTTCAGGGGTGGATTTTGATGCATCTCCTTGGGTTGAGGAGACTGGAATAATTACTCTTTGGAGCTTTGTAAGTCAAAGATTTTTGCCTGCCTATGGTCATACATGACAGCACTGTCAGAAGATGAGTAGTAAGAAGGTCACTTAGGAGGTCAGAGAAGCTTTATTGAAAAGATGGCCCTTAGTGGAGGGGTTTCAAAATGGAAAGTGTTTGATGTGGTCTGGAGCAGTCAAAGAATATCTGACCATGAATTGAGAGCATGGCAAAGAAGCATGTAGAGGACTTGTTTCCAGCATGTGTTATTTCTCCAACCTGCTGGTTCTCAAGCTTTTCATCCTTCAGATACCCTGTGCTGAAACGATCTAGAGCCTAAAGCAACTTTTGTCTGCCATTTATTTGGAGACATTTAGAGTTAGAGAGCATTGTGTCAGCCTGACATTTTGGAGTGTTCCAAACAAAAGGGGAAATTGCAGTTTTCTGATCCTAGGAAACAATGCATTTGGAATAAATAAGTGCAAATCCACCTGTCCTCACAAACTGGGACTAACTTTGCTTCCTAATGGGACAGATCATTTCTTTCTCATTAGTAGTCAGTCTCAGCAGGCTAGGAATGAAATGCCCCAAAGCATTTTCTCTCTTTTCCCACAGTACATTCATAATTTCCTTAAAAACCTCCAGTATGAGTTGAGTTTGTGGCACTTGCAGAGTTACAGCCCCTTCAATTTACTTTTCAGAGTCACCCCCTCAATTCGGATTTACACCCAGCTCCTGAATCTGACATGAAGCCCTTCTCCTGTGGAAATGAAGAGACAGCAGACCTTATGACTCTTGGTCTGAAAATGGTGTCCACTCACCATGGCTGCTATACTCTGAAAGACTCCTTGCTAAGGAAGGCTTAGGAAGAGGAGTGTGAGCTACCTGGATTCCTTCTAACCACAGAGTCAAAATCCAGCTGACTCAACTCAAACCTTTTGTGCTTCTTCAGCAGCTGAATAGAGTCTGTTCAGGTTACTCCTATTAAGGATGTATTATAATGGTCTGGACAGACATTAAGGCCATTTTAAAATCAGAAATTAAATTAGGGTTGGTGTCCTCAGCTACAAGTTTCTTCTTAGTTAGAAGTGGCCTTCACTTTTCCTCTCCTGCAATTATCAAGAGCTGATCCTTCTTACAGAAAGCATTGTAGACTTCTCAGGAGGAACTATTGTTGGGCCAGGAGTTGGCATATAAACCTGAGGGGTTCAAAGCAAATTCTGGTGTCAAAATGAAATTAGCCTCTATAAACTAGTTTTGAATTCTATGTGCATTTTCTTCAGTGTTTAAGACTTCTTTGGGTACTTTTTCTATGTTTTACCTGAGAGTTGAGGTTCCTGTAAATTTGAGGTGAGGCTTTCAAGGTTGGGAGGGTTTCATCAGCCCTGATTTATACCTCTGAAAGTTAGATGCCCAGGTCCAACTTAGTCAGCCCAGGCTTGCTTTGCAGTCAAGGCAGAAGAGAGTCACCCTTAGGGTGAGATTCATCTCTTGAAACAGACATCAAAGGCAGGTCATGCAAATCACTTCTTGCTGGACACATCCCATTCTGTTTCTTGACTGGAAAGGTTTGCCTGACTTTTAAACTTTTTAAAGTTAAGGTGAGATGACCACTGTCTTCAAGGTTCTTAGCCAGACTGAAAGAATAAGTCACTTTTTTTTCCCTGAGAGTCATTTCCTCCTTGAAGTGTAGAAGCAACCTTGGTCTCTCTCAGGTTTGTTTCATGGACATTTACATTCCAGCTGTGCTAGCTCAGACAGCAGGTTGTGTTTGCTCTGTCTTCTGCTTCTGACAGAGGCCAAGAGTAGGTGCCTGGGGTAGAGCAGAAGAACAGGAGAAGCAGAGGGTGATAGTTCCCCTGGCACATGCCCAACTCCCAGCAACCCCTGGCTGGGATTTCTGATGGGGGAGTTCTGTCTTTGAGTGTGAAAACTTCCCTCATACATTTTTTCCTCAGTACTTTTTGTCTGGTTAATCTTTAAATTCAGATAAATTTAAATACCTACAGCTCCCTGTGGCAGAGATTTCTACTGTCAACCTCTGTCCCATGAGAAGAAACACCCTTTTGTGGTGTTTGCAGTTGCTAACTACAGTGGATGTCTTCTGCTTTTAATACTGGGAGAAGTGGTGGATATTTGTTCTGTGTTCACCTTTCAACCCTTTCTGCCTCCCCAGGTCTGGCTGCTCCAAGGATTTCTTTTGCAGATCATGCCAGCTTGCACCCCATGGCCTCTGCTTACAGAGCAGTTCCCATCCTCTTTATGCCAGCAGGTTATAACCACATGCTTGGTGAGCTAGCAGAACTCTAACTTTTTTTTATTGGCTTGTACCAATTCCAAGCCACAAGTGCAAAAAAGTAATTTCCTTAACATGACATGTCTGATAAATGATGCTGAAAGGTGGACCTCCCTTTTCTCTAGTCAAACCAGACACTGCTACTAACTTGATGTCATTTTTGCTTTCAGGTGACGTGCAAGACCTCTGCTTGACATGGACAACTTTGTGGCCTCCTTGAGTATGGTTGTTGTGGCTACAGGCAGAGTGGCTCAGGCAGCCTGCAGCAATGGCTAGGAGCTGGTTTTATTTCTCAGCAGCAATGATGGATGTAAATAGGGTTAAGTAGGGATGGGTCACTTGAACTTGAAGTTCTTTAGGACAGGGCCCACCACCTTGCACATAACCTAGCCCTTGGGGCGGTCTTCAGCTATGATGAGCACCAGAGACATCATCATGAAACAAGGAGTATGATTATGACTGAGACTGTCATTGTGGCAATGACACCTAGAACTCATTGTGCTCCTCAGATGTCAAAACACCAAAGTAAAGAAAAAAATAACTGACCGTTGTGCAGCCAGCCTCTTAGTTGTCTTTTATTCCATATGAATTTGGAGTGTCTGTTGCCTTTTAATATGTAACCTTCCTCTTCACCACAGGAACATCTGCTAAGGTGAGGTGTGTGGAGCACTCCCTACTAGCCTGTAAGAGCAGCTGGGGAACTTACTCAGAGCACTTGAGGACCACTCAACTGTCATTCATTAACAAGTCTAGAGGTTAGTTCCTTGCCAACCCTCCATGTGCCAAACTCCTTCTGGGTGACTGCCATACTTGGGGGATGGTGTTCCCACTCCATGGGTGAACCAGTAATGAGTGTGATTATTGATTTAACTGTTAATATCAGCCAAAGTCCTTTCCTTACCCCCTTCAAGACTCTTTATTTGTCCTGCCCTCCTCACTTCATTGAGAGACCCTACTGCAGCCTTCCAGTACCTGAAGGGGGCCTACAAGAAGGCTTGAAAGGGACTGTTTACAAAGGCCTGTAGTGATAGGGTGAGGAACAATGATTTTAAATTAAGAAAGAGTAGATTTAGGTTGGATGTTAGGAGGAAGTTCTTTACCATGGGTGTAATGGAACACCAGAACAGGGAGGTAGCTGAGGCTCTGTCCTTGGAAATATTCAAGATCAGGCTCAACAGGGCTCTGGGCAAGCTAATCTAATGGAAGATGTCCCTGCTCACTGCAGGGGAGTTGGACTAGATGACCTTTGGAAGTCCCTTCCAATCCAAACCATTGTATGAGTCAATGATTTTACTCTCCCAATGGAGACTGCAGAAAGCGTGCCTGAGATAAATCTCTGCTGGGAAGTCCAGACTGCTGTCCTGCTCTAGGAAGATAAATGTGGAAGATAAAACCATCTGCTAGGTGTTTGAAGGAGTTGTGTCTCATCAGAGTCTACGTGCAAAAGGGACAAGTCTTTGTCAAAGAACTCACCCATCTTTGTTCACACTGACTAGCCCAAGGCTACTGAGACAGTCTCTGTTGTGATCTTGGGTCTAAAGAGCGGGTGGAACCCAAAGGACTTCTTCACTTTTGAGAGCACTTGGAATTCAGGTGCATGGCTTGTGAGGGATTGGTATGAGGAACAGAGGGAGCAGCAATTTCAGAGGAAGCATTTTTCCTCTGAAAAGCAGCAGTTTGTTGAAACAAAAATTGCAGTGAGGTTGCTCAAGACTAGACTAGAGCTATCAGTCACTCAGGAAGGGCTGGTGACTCAGCTGAGATATTGGCTGCAGCTTCAAATCTCTGTCTGATAGGGATGGGAGGCTTGCACTTGGATTTCCATATGCTGCCAAGCTGTCCTTGCTTGTGAGATACTTTTCTCACTGAAGCTATCCCACTTTGCATGAAGGCCTTGATATTTCCAGGATGAAAGACACTGCCTGCATACCCAACAGCATTGATTAGGACAGAAAAAACAGGTTCAAGACTCTCTTTGGATGCATGAAAGAAATTCTCAGTAGAGTTAGCACCCCACCACCATTACCACTGTTGTTTCCCACACAGGATCACAGAATTGCTTTGGTTGGAAAAGACCTCTGAGATTATCAAGTCCCACTGCTGACCCACCACGGCCATTGAAGCATGTTCCAAAGTGCCATGTCTACATGTTTTTTAACTCTGGAGTCTCCTTCTCTGGATTCTTTCAAAACTTGTGTGTTTCTGTGTGGACTGCCCTAGGTGAACCTGCTTTGGCAGGAGAGGCTGGACTCAATGATCTCCAGAGGTCCCTTTCTGTGATTCTGTGATTCCAAGGATGGTGACTGCACCACCTCCATGTGCAGCCTGTTCCAATGCTTGACCATTCTTGTTCCTAATAGCCAAACTAAATCTGCCCTGCTGCAACTTGCACTGATATTAGAGAACTGAGAAGGATCCTGGTCTCACATAACCCAGGGGAAAATATTATTAAGCCATGTTATTTCTCAGAGCTCAGGTGCTTGGGGCAACAAGACAACCTTGCTGTATCTTCTCTCCTATAAAATACCAGATGAGCTTTAGGGTGTTGGGATGCTCAAGAACCAGAGAGAGTGGGACAAGGTTCCAAAAGGTCAAATCCTGAGCCTATATCTGGTTCAGAAGGCTGGCAAAGCCTATTCTAACCTTGCAGTCTTTGCACGAAACCATCTTGCAGAGAAACTGAACTGACCTCACCTTAACACTACCACCAAGTTCATTAGTTAACACTTCACCTGTTGACACTTGCAGGCAAATCCCAGACCGGATTGTAGCCCTGTGGAATGCAAATTTGGCTATGTGCCTCCAAATGACTGTGTAGCCTAGGGGAAAAAAAAAAAAAAAAAAAGAAATCCACACCTGCAAATAAAACAGATCAGTAAGCAAATTCCAAAGCCAGGCTGGGTAGCAATGAGATGGCAAAGCTTTCAAATTAGGTTGGGTCACAGCTTATTTCTTTGTGGCCTGGTTAGCTGCTGGTTAGGAATTGCTTTCAGCTGGTTTTCACAGCTTCAAAGGATGTTCTCTTGAATTGATTGCTCAAGCGGGATCCAACTTGCAGAGGAAGACATTGAAATCTGGGCAGCAGCAGGTAGTGTGCTGCCTACATGTGCTTGGAGAGCCCAAGATCCCATGGCAACCAATGGAGATGGAATTTTCAATGTGCTTGCCTAAATATGGGTGTCCAGTACCATCCTGGCTTGCAGCAGGAATAGTGTGGCCAGCAGAGTAAGGGAGTTATTGTCCTCCTGTACTGAGCACTGGTGAGGCTGCACCTTGAATCCTGGGTTCAATTTTGGGCCACTCACTACAAGAAGGACATTGAGGGCCTGGAGCGTGTCCAGAGAAGGGCAATGAAACTGGTGAGGAGCCTAGAGAACAAATCTCAGGAGGAGTGAATGAGGAATCTGGAGTCATTTAGTCTGGTAAAAAGGAGGCTGAGGCTCTGTAAAACTCCCAGAGAGGAGGTTGTAGTGAGGTGGCTGTTGGTTTGCTTACTGTTGGTCTGCTAACCTAGTATCAAGTGATAGAATGAGAGGAAATGGCCTCAAGTTGTACTCACCTGGGAAGGTTTAGATTGGCTATTGGGAAAAATTTCTTTCCTGAAGGAGTGGTCAGACACTGGAACAGGCTGCTCAGGGAGGTGGTGGAGTCACCATCCCTGGAGCTGTTCAAGAAATGTGTGGACATGGCACTTGGGGACATTGCTTAATGGCCATGGTGTGATTGCATCAATGGTTGAACTCAATGATCTTAGAGGGCTTTTCCAAGTGAAATAATTCTCTGATTCTATGTTCTGTGGTATTCTTGTGTCACTCCTCTGGATATTTCCTTGGCAACCCAGAAAGACACGGATCTCCAAAAGGGTCTGTAGTGTTCTATGCACCAAGCCCATATAGTATTGCAGATGCCTTAAGGGATCTAAGGTGGCATTCAGACCTCATGGTGAAGTGAATCCCTCATTAGATTTCATTAGCAATAATGGGAACCTGAAAGTCAGACCTCAAAGCCAAGTCAATTGGGTTCAGTTGACTTGAGTAGTGTCTATGGCCTTATGATGTGTCTTGGGGTATCTGAGACATCTTCCTGAGGGCTGAAACTCCTCTGCTATGAAGAAAGGAGAGTTGGAGTAGTTCAACCTGAAGAGGAGAAGGCTCCAGGGAGACCTGCTGGTGGCTTTTTTAGTGCATAAAGGGGGACGGTAAGATGAGGACAGTTGTTTTAGCAGGATCTGTTTTAACAGGACAAGGGATGATGGTTTTAAACTAAAAGAGGGAGATTTAGTCTAGAGAGAAGAAAGAAATTTTTGATGCTGAGGGTGGTGAAACAGTGGCCCAGGTTACTCAGAGAGGTGATAGATGCCCCATCCCTAGATCCATGTCAGGTTCAGCTGTTTGGGTCTCTGAGTAACCTGCTGTAGTTGACAGTGTCCCTGCTGACTGTGGGGTGGTTGGACTAGATGACCTTTACTTGTCCCTTCCAACCCAAAACATTCTATGGTTTGATGATTCTGGGAGCTGCCTAACGTTGCACAGACCTACATGAGATCTATGGAGGCTCTCAAACAGCACCTGGAGGACAGACAGAACGCTCCAGATCAAAATGCCTAGAGGACATCCGTATGCCTCTTTGTGGTTCTGTGGGCACCTACATTTGTGTGTTTGAACCTGTGAGTTGAATCCCAGCTCCTTGTAATCAGTGAAGCCTGTGTGGCAAGTCTGCAGGTTGGTGAGGCTCTGGATGCCTTGCTCACATGCAGATCTGTCTGACTAGGGCTGCTTTCTTTCCACCAGACTGGTGCACAAGGGCTCTGGGGGCCCTCAGAAGTATTTGGCTCAACTTTGCATGTACAGATCGATTTGCACATGTGCTGCAGACCAGGCACAACCCAAAACTGCTTTGAGTATGCAACTGGGAAAATGGTCCTACCACCATGGTGGTGTGTGAACTTGGCCCTGGTTTTGTTTAGGAGCAGCGTAGCCAGTACTGATTTTTTTTTTTGGTGGGAATCAAACCTTTGGCCAAGTTGATTGCACTGTTCCTCAGAGAAGCATGGAGCTCTCAACTCTGCTGATTACAAGGAAGTTAGCTGCTTAATTACCTGTTTGCAACAAGACTGGTGTGCATATTAGTTAGTTGAATTGTGCTTGGGAATGAGGTTAGAGCCTTCTGCATATCAAATAGCTTCCACTTGACAGTGGAACAGTTTCAGGTGATTTCTAGGTGACTTCTTTAGGCACCAACCTAGGCTGTTGTGAGCAAAGCCCATTGCCTGGGCAAAATGTGACCATGATTAGGCTGTGCTGCCAACTCATAGAGGAAAAAAGGTCTGTTCTACAAAGGAGACGTCTTCTACACTTCCCCTGACCATGAAAAGTCCAGGTGATGGGGTAGCAATGAGTTCTCAGCAGCAGATTTTCCTCTCTAGTTCATAAAAGGGGTTAATAGGATCTATAACGTAAGAGTGACTGAGATGTCCACACTTTTCTGAGCTTTTCTTGCTCCAGCTAAGAAAAAAGGCTCTTGCTAAACCTGGTAGAGCAGGCAGCACAGCTTGACAAATACACTTATCTCAAGTGCTCTTTAATAAGAATGTTTATCATTTATTTCTGGAAAATATGCTGAGTCTGGAATGCTGAAAGCTCTCTGTGGTGTTTGACCTGTGTCACTCAAAGCAAGGTGTGGATGTGTGGTTGCAGGGAGGACATTCTGTCTGGGACATCACATTACAGTGCTCACCTCCCAGTCCATTCTCATAGAAAAGATGCTTTTTTTTGTTTCTGGATGTGCCAATTCAGAGCCTCTTGAGAAAAAAAAAATGTGTCTCTGGAAAGTGATTTATACCAATTAAGGCTTGTGTTTTAAATGAGTGAGAGAAATCTCTAGATGTCCTCAAATCACTCCATGTAAGAGTCATCAAGGCTGAGCTTAGAGGAGATACCTGGTCTATGAGGGATAAAGCTGAGTGGCTTGAGTCTCTACTAACTGAATGGTGAATCTCAGGAGAAGAACTATGGGATCTGATCTGTTTCTGTTGATATGAGTGGAGTGGGAAATGAACAGGCACAGAGCCCTTGGAAATGATGCTTTGTGTGGCTGTCTCCTTTGCAGCCAACCCATCACTTCTGCAGCCAACCCACCACCTCTGCAACCAATCCATCAGCCTGGAAGCCAGCTCATCACCTCTGCAGCTAACCTATCGCCTCCTTAACCAACCCATCACTTCTATAGCCAACCTATTCCTTTTCCAACCAACTCTTTGACTCTGCAGCCAGCCCAGTCAGATCAGAAGTGTCCAAGAGAAGCTGTACTGCTTTCTGAACTAAATGAGCCTATTTTGTGAGGATTCCTTTCCCCACTTAAGACAGAGGAAAGAGAAAGGCTGTTAGAGGCTTTCTTCTGTACACAGTGCATGCTACCAGGGTATGTGCAATGGAAGACCAGCCATGGTAGGTTCTAATGAAAAGAACAACATGGGTTACCTCATCTTGCCTGTCAACAGTGTTTCCTCCTAATGCATCCTGATGCTCAGTCCCTACAATCTATTATATTTTCCAGAGTCTTTATATTTTGGTGGTTGCATGACTATGCCCAGCAGGGTCCCAACCTAAACTACTAATAGAGGAAGAAAGTCGCAGGAAATAGCAGAACCAACCAAAAGCATTGTCAGAGCCTTCCAAGGCCATCAAATCCAATCATTAACTGAACATCACCATAATCATTAAACCATGTCCCAAGGTGCCATGTCTACACATTTCTTGAACACCTCCAGGGATGGTGACTCCACCACCTCTCTGGGCAGCCTGTTCCAATGCCTGACCACTCTTTAATAAAGATTTTTTTCCTAATATTGAATCTAAACCTCTCCTGTTGAAACCTGAGGCCACTTCCTCTGGCTTCATTTCACCGAATCATAGAGTGGCTTAGGTTGGAAGGCACCTTATAGATCATCTGCTCTTGGCAGGGATGCTTCTCAACAAGACTTGGCTGCTCAAGGCCTCATTCAGTCTGGCCTTGAACACTCCCAGGGAGGAGGAATCCATATCCTGCCTGGGCAGCCTATTCCAGAGTCCCACAACCCTTGTACTGAAGAACTTCTTCCTAAGGTCCCATCTAAACCTACTTCCCCTCACTTAAAAACCATTCCCCCTTTTCCTGTCACTAGACACCTTGAAGAAAAGTCCCTCTCCAGCCCTCCTGTAGGATGCCTTCAGGTATTGGAAGGCAGCTTCAAGGTCCCCAGGAGTCTTCTCTTCTCCAGGGTGAACAACCATCCTCATCGCAGAGGTGTTCCACTAGCCCTTGGCTCATCATCATTTCATCCCATGACACAAAGTGGATGGAGGGGTGGGAAAAAGACTCAAACACAGGTTAAAATTAATGCCTTTTTTTTTTTTTTTTAATTTTCATTATAAAGTTAACATATCTATCAAACTTAACTGGTAACAAAAAACAGTTACAAGACATCGCTAGTGTGCTGTCAGTAGAAAACAGGGTACAAGCCAATGAGGTCACAAGCACAACAGCAGAGCAACAACACTGTCCCAATGAGTTATTTCTGCAAATATATACTCTTACTAATATATACATTTATTCATGAAATAAATAATCATTAAAAAAAAAAAAATCCAGCAGACTTAACAAAATACTGAAGAGGGAACAGAAGGAAAATAAAATAAAATAAAATAAAAAAAAACCCAAAGAAAAAAGGGGACAATCCTACTTTGTACAATAGCTTTGGAATTTCAGGTTGTATCATACATGCAAACTGTACAAAGGGCTGGTGGGGTGGGGTTGAGGGCAGGGGCAGGCTTGGGGAAGGGTTACAGACAGTGATGTAGCTTTGAAGAAGGTGATGTAATCAGGCAGACAGTCTGTGGGAAGGGAAAGCAACAGTGGAAAAAAAAAAAACCCACCCACAAGAAGCTACTTGTCCTCAACTGCCGGACAAGAGTGTTTTGTACCATGGGGGGAATCCCCTGGGGTGTTACAGGTCTGTGCTTTATGTCTTCCACACTGCTGGTGGGCTTGTCAGATAGTCCAAAGCTATGACAGGTCTTGTTTGGGCAGGTTCTGTCCTGAGAGTGACAGGAAAGCAACGCCACAAGACATAGATCAAATGGATCTCCACTGAGACTGGGAGGAGTAAGGCTGAACTGCAGTCAGTAAGGGGCAGGTGGCCAGTGGGGCAACCAGGGGCTGTTTTGACCACTGGTCAAATGCAGACCAGTGGGGAGAATTTCATCACATACGGGAGAATTTTGGAAGTTTTGGGAGCCTGCCTTGAAAAGACTCAGGCCTCCTATGCTTTCTGAGTGGGAACAGTTGACAGCAAGTGCATGTTGGGAAGGAGCTCTGATGAAATGGTCCCATCCCTCAGAAATTTGGGTGATGCTCAGCCTATGCCTGTATCAGATGTGCCTTCAGGAGCTTTGGTGGAGTGGAATGAATAATGAGAAATAAATAAATACTAATAAATAATAAGAAGAAACTTGGAAAGAAAGGAAACCACGAAAAGCATACCCTCACAGTTCCCTCACCCTCCACTTCCATGCAGTGTGGTCCAGGACCTCCCTTAGTCCACACAACATGTGTAAGAAAAACAAAGACTGAAATACAGTGGAGGGGACCAAGTCATGCTCTGTCCTAAAGTCTCTAAAAACATGTTAGGCATCTGTAGTGGGATCCAGCTCATAGATTAAGACACACACTTGTGGACATCCACAAACACAGTTAAACAACTAAACACCCATATCTGATGATCTGGCCAGCAGTCAGTGGTGTCTAGAGGGTCATCCAGCTTGACCTACAGTGGGCACAGATTTGGCCAGCAGAATTCTTCTCTAGCCTCTGTCCCTGATCGACTAGGAGCTCAACTGAGTTGCTCATTCACAGGTATCTATTGCCATCTAAGGTGCCCTGGGTCTTCTGAAGCATCTGCATGGATCCTGCAGATACACCATGGGCCTTAAGGGAAGGCCAGACTCTTCCACAGTAGCTACTAGAGTCAGTGGGGTACCCTGGAACATCCAGATGGTTTTAGACACCTATCTTCAATGCTTCAGTTCAAGCCCAGATGCTGAGTTTAGGCAACTGGAACCCATCTTTGGGCTTGGGTGAGAGTTTAGCACTCAGCTCACATGGAGGTAGCTGGAGCCAGAATCTCCTTTTGCATTCAGAATTCTATCCCAGGTACCACTGCCTGGGAGCTAACTACAGGCTTGTTGCTTGTGCATGATGAAATCTCCTCCAGCTTGGCAGTGATGCAGCAGAGATACCTCTGGAAACTGATCAAAGTGAGAGTAGAATGATTTGTCCATGAAGACACTGGAAGGGGAATGGGGACTAAACATCCCTTTCTCAAAATGGAGGCCACAGGAGCTTCCATTGTCCCACTAACTGGAAGTATCTGCACTCCTGGAGGCCTGAGGCAGGAGGGTCTTGTCCCCTTGATGAGAATTGATGAACTGTGGATCAGTAACTTTTGATGAAGCACAGTAGATTGGGCAGGAAGTATGAGCACGGAGTGAAGCTGTGGAGAAAACAATTAGGCAAAAAGCAAGAAAGATCCTACTGCTGCTGCCCAGTGAGAGAAGGGAAATCCAGAAGAAGGTTCTCCTACAACAGCCAAGACTTAGCTTGAAGTGAGATAGAAAATAGGAGACATACAGCTAAGAGAAACAGTTGGGATCTCATCCTACTCAGCCTCACTTCGCTCCCGTTGTCTAATGCTCTCTCTCCAGCTTCTTGTCCAAGCAGCTGCTTGGGCACAAACCTGACACATCCAAGTGAGCATCCCACCCATTTGCTACACCACTGACCTCACAGCATTGCCTTCCCAGCAGCAGCCTCAGCTCTGGAGCAGATCTCTGGAAGACCCAGGAGCAATTTTCCTATGGGCAGCCCATTTAACCAGGTATGATGGCGCTTTGATTTGGTGCCTTCTCGTGACCCTGTTTTGTCCTCCCAAAACAGCATCGTTAAGGCATGAAGAGGAGCCTGGAGCAGTTTCCACAGTTCAAAACCTGGGATTTACAACTCCTAGCTCCTGCAGAGTGCTCATACTGTAACCCTGAATATCCCCAAGAACAACAAACCCCAGACTTTCAGAACTGAAGCCTCTCTTGCAAGCTAAAAAAAAAGTGATCCAAAGCTCACAGAGTTTCTCCTGCATTTGAATTTAAGGATGGGGACATGAAGACACATGGTGCATATATCCATGGACATCCTTGTGGTAACAGATCTGAATGCACTGAAAACATCAAAAATATTCTAGGTCAAGAGGCTCTCTGAGGGTTGCTAATACAGAAGCTCTACAAGGATTCACTATGATGCTTCTATCTTCAGGGTTGGTGCAGTTGGTGCTGAGTGGGGGATTCCTGTACCATCTTGCATGTCATGGTGTGGTTGTCTCCTCAATTCTCTCCCCAAATTAAATCCTGACTGCTTTAGTTCTGCACATGAAGCCCCTTGTAAGGAGTGAAAACAATTCTGGAGGCTTCAAAATGCTTTGGAGAAGACTGTCAGTGCCAACAGGGGTCAAGAAATACAAAATATCATGCATTTCCCCACCCCATTTTTGTTTGTTTTTTTTTCCTCTGAGAAAGAGAAGTCCCCAAATTCTAAAACTAAAGCAAAACAAGGAAAAAAAAAACAAAACAAAAACCAAACCCCCCAAAAACCCCAAACTCAAAACTCCTAAACTTTGCATTTCTTTCATAGAAAGAAAAGAGATGAGGCCAAATTCACCCCTCACAGGAAATTCCACTGTGATTAATGAGGTTGGATGTGGAACTGAAAACCCAGCTGTTCAGCTAAAGGCTGGATAGCAGCATGCAAGAGGATGGAATTGTGTTCCTTTTCTGTTTCTTTTTGTCACATCTGTGTTGCCTGGTAGGATGGTATCATGTCCCTTTTCCCTGCTACTGCCAGACACATCCCTAGTACAAACTATCTGCCTGAGGACAAACCTCACCAGAAGTGAAGGCTGAAGAGAAGAGCACCACGGGTCATGGAGGTTGAGTTGGCCATCTCCAGTTTGTGGGAAATGTCCTTTTCCTTTTGGCTACAGACTGGTACATGACCCAGCTCAGCTGAGATGGAAGGAAAGTTTTGATGGAAAACAGGTGAACAATTCAGTTGCCTACACAGAGGCATCTTGTGTGATTTTGGACACCCTAAAATCTGTGACTTATCTTCCCAGGTCTGAGACTTGGGAATCCCATGTCATTAAAGCAACATCTGGATCCCAACAGGATGTTGCAGGGCATCTAAAATGTCACCAGATGCTTGTAGTATTGAGTTGAACCCTAAGACCTCTCAGTAAGGAAGACTATTTTCACAGAGTGGGAGAAGTTGAGACAGAGAAAGGCTCTGGGTTGTATTTAGACCATCTCCTAAACATGGGCCAATGAAGACATGCTGCTGTGTAGGGAGGGATGACACCTCACCCACCATTGACTCAGTCTTTTGTAGAGTGGCAGTCCTGCCTTGGAACATTTGGTGCAGGCAGTGCAGTAGGACATTAGTTGTCCCAAGACACTTGCCAGATTCATGTGTATCAGGCAGTGACGGCCCAGGTCCCTTCTCCAAAGTCATGGGGTCAGGCACAGGCCTAGTCCATCCACTCAGCATGCTCCCAGACCTCTAGCAGGGTCTTTCTCTTCCCTCCTCATGGATGGGCAGAGACAGATCCAGGACTAGGACCCTCAGATGCACTTGGGGTGATTAACAGAATTCACACAGACATTTTTCAGTGACTTTAGTAGCAGCTACTCAACCCCTTACACATATCATCATGGTGGATAACTGATTACATAATAAATCCAAACAAATATGCATAGGCTTTGTTCAAAATCCCTTGGCTAGGGTGGAAGTCCCCAACCACTGAGCTGTTTCAAGCCTGACCCCAGCTTTGAATGAAGGAATACAACTTCCAGTGCATCTCAGCTGATGATCAGATTGCATCTTCACCTCCTTGACTCATGGTGGACTTCACATCACCAGATTGTACCCATCTAAGAGCTCTTCATCATCTTGTATGAGCTCATCAGCTAAAGTCAGAGGAAAGACAGAGGCACGCCCAGAGGGCAATGTACCAAACAGCTTAGATACCATCCTAAGCTATAATGAATCACCTTCTGGATTTGTTTGGGTTTTTTTTTGCCATTGATCCTAGCAGAAAACTAGATAAATAGCTTAGTGTAGATGTCATGGTCAGAAGAAATAAATTCTACTGCTGCAGTCAAAATCTGTTCACCTTAAGAGGCAGCTGCTTAGCAAATGCCTTGCTTGTTTTTCCACCCCCACCATGCTTCCCAAAGAGCTTCACCTAATAGTGTTGTTGGACTTGGATCTGATGTAGAAGCAGAAATGGTGAATGTTGGCCTGCTGTGGATGGGCTGGGATCAGTCCAGCTCCCATGCACGGAAGCCAAATCCTTCAACCCATTTCTTCACTGAAACAGTATGAAAGAAGCAGTTTGAAACCACCTTGCTTAAAAATATTAAGGTGAGTTTTGGGTGTGACCCTGCTGAAGTCAATGGAGTGAGAGGGATCATGGCATGCAACGATTTACAATTTAGCTGTTGGGGCACCATTCACTGACAGCAGTATCTGGTGGGACATGTCTAACATCTCTCACTGTGACAGTGAGCACTACATGGTATGAAGTGAATCAACTCATATCTTAGGTCCTCCCTTGTCCCATCATTTCCAATTCATCAATATCTCCCACCACATCTGTGGTTTTCTTCGGTCTTTGCTTTGACAGCTTGTGTTTGGCTTTTGGTTACTGTGGCCACTTCCCCCTGCAGTGGCTTGCTCCTGTGTTTGCTGTGAGGATCAGGTTTTCCCTTCCCCCCCCCACCACCCCAATTACATTAAAAAGATCAGTCATACATCCATTAATT
The DNA here is from genome assembly GCA_013399055.1 of Ramphastos sulfuratus. Lineage (NCBI taxonomy): Eukaryota > Metazoa > Chordata > Aves > Piciformes > Ramphastidae > Ramphastos > Ramphastos sulfuratus. The sequence goes on along the minus strand of WBNM01015964.1, from coordinate 101,332 downwards.
GGTTTAACTTTCTCCCAGTTTTTAGTGACCTCTTGCTCTCTATCACTTGGTATGTGACCATCCCTTGGGTGCAATGTTTGCATGTGCAGATACAATTGATTGGTATTGGTTTTCTCTCCATTTTTGCCTTTGTCTCTCTTGATCTCCTCCTCTCTTTTGCTCCTTTTTATGTCTCTGCTCTCATTTTTGTTGCAGCTTCTCTTTGCAGAGCATTGATAGAAGTGCCTTCATCAATAAGCAGAGCTTGCTTGTGCCCTTGGGCACAGCCCTGAGACACATGGGTGATGCATAAACTGCACCAGCCTAGGAGTAGTCCCAGGAGACGCTGTGACTCAGAGTCAACCCTTGGAGGCATCATTTCCTCCTGCTTTCTCTCTGATGGGATTAAGCTCTGTTTATTCCTTGCCTCCTCTGCATACTCCCTCCTTTGGTTCCCAGGAGTGAGCTGACATACAGGGAGAGAAGAGCACTCAGATTCCTCTATATAGACATCCAGGTTTGAACTAGCCAAACTGCTGTCCAACACAACACAATTATATTGCCACAAAAAAAAACCCCTCTTCTGGGACACTGGGAGTTAGATGCCCCACTTCCTTTCCTGTGCTGAAGAGAAAGAAAAAATGCCAATCCAATGTCCTTTTCCCAAGATAGGAAACCAAACATATGGGGAGGGCAAGGAGAACACAGTACAGGTGCATCTGAGGTCCATGTTTGATTTATCACTCATTTATACCAGTATCTAACAAGAGTAACTCAAGCAGTGTTGCAAATACCAAGATGATGGTCTGAAGCTCACACTTGATGCCCACATGGCTGAAGTCTTTATGTCCATGGAGGAGGTGAGAGCTGTTTCTGTAAACTAGCAATCCTGATCTGAAATCAGTAGAGCAGCATGCAAAAATGAGAAGTGAGAGGGGAACAGCAGAGATGGGCCAGCTCTGCAAAACTGAGACTTGCCTCTGTGTCCAAACTTGTCCAAATTCGGGTTCAGAGTCTGGCGTTTGTGCATTTAAACCTGTGCTGCTTCTACAGATGGCTGTAGAAATTAGGTGTGGAATAAAATTGGGCTGGAGTCTGAAACTGTTCCAGCCTGTGGGGGGTGATGACGGTGGGTTGGTTCACCATCACGCAAATGAATGGCTGACGAGCAGGCCTTCAGAGTCATGTTCCCCACAGACTTGTGGTCTAAGGCTTTTGCTAAGTGCCCAGAGGGTACATGAGGTGCAGAAAGCAGATGGACTAAGTGCACTTTCCTCTGTTGCTGATGACTTTCTCTAATGAGATGGGAGGGGTAAACACTTTCTCTTTCCTCCTCTGTGAGAGCAGCTGGGATGCTGTGGAGCCGGATGTCCTATGCCCAGCAACAAGTGTCCAGCCCCAGGAGACTCACTCTGCACCACATGTTTCCAAGGAAGACTCATTGGCTGAGCCATGTACTAGGCCACAGCTGGAGCAACATCTCTGTTCATGGGACCATCTCCTTCTCAATGCACAGACCACATGTCAGGCACTGAGCTTTGCCACACTGTGAACATCATCTGTGTGCCCATAGGGCATTTGCAGGAAACCATCAACAATTCTCCCTCTTTCCCTCCTTTTCCTTTTCCCTCTCTATAGGAGTCACTGAATCCTATGTCAAATCTGTCAGAAGCTACTCAGAAGATGCATTCAAAGAGACTGCCCATTGTAGAGAGTAGCTTGTTCTGGATTTGTAGACTTCTCTGGTTCCAGGGTAAAACAAAGCAGTATTTGCCTTATTTTTTTTTTTCCCCAAAAAATAATCATATATTTATCTGCTTTTATTTCTTTTGCTGGTGGTGTTGTTGCTCATAGTATAGACAGAGTCTGGCCATTTGGGTATGTAGATAGATGTCAGGAAGCTTTAGTGCTGCTGTCCAACACAACCTCTGCCTGGCTGAGGGAAAGAGAGATACGTAGGAAGATGCAAGTCTTTCAAAGAGCACTTAATCACACAAATCACTTCAGGTGGGGGAGAGCAGAGCAGATCCATGCTTTTGCTGCCGCTCTTCTTTCCGGCTTTATGTGGTTGGCAGCTTGAATAAAAACCACCATCTCCTGCGGGAGGCATCGTTGGGGCTTAACTTGTGTGAATGCCAGATGGATCTCAGCATAGCTCAGAAGTCAATAGACCTATTCTATCCAACC
>WBNM01015964.1:20833-99133 GCA_013399055.1 Ramphastos sulfuratus | reverse complement strand
TTAAAAAAAAAAAAAAAAGTTTTTATTATTTTAATATCAAAAAAAGTAGACTTCTCTCATGTCTGCAACCTCGGAGGAAGTAGGCTCAAATCCGTTTCTCCACTTGGAGCCCAGCAAAAGGTCTTGCCTTGGTTTATTTGCATGTGTGGACGTCGTAGACTCGTATGCACTCCTGGCAGCGGACGTAGCAGCACCAGTGGAAGATACAGTGGCACTTCTCTTTCCGTTTCTCAGTCCTCGTGTTGTGCCCACGGCCGCAGCACAGCAGGTCGCAACCGTCGATCCCGTGGGAGGTGACGTTACAGATCCTGTCACGGGTCCCGAAGGAACCCGTCTCAGGGTTGGGCTCACAAAAGTTTGGTGAGTTCTCGTAGTAAACCAGGTCCTTCTCAGTTGGAGCCTTGAAGAAGTTGTATTTGGGCCTGAGGGTCTCGACCCAGCCACGGGACTCTCGATGCTTCTCCACCACCATTTCAGAAGCGCTGTCATACTTATCCTTGAGGTAGTCACCGATGACCCTGAAGTCTGGCTGAGACCACCAGCAGGTCTTCACTTCACAGCTGCCTGAGAGGCCGTGACACTTGCACTTAAGATGCATCAGTTCAATAATAGACTGAAAAAGAGGAGAGGAAGGACAAAGAAGAAGGAAGACATTAGCCTGCAATTGAAACACACATTTACTTTCGCTCTTCAGCCAGGATTGCCTAAAGAATTCTGGTGTTTCCACAGGTGCATTTACACACTTGTGAAGACACACCATCTCCAGTCGATGCCCTACACAGATGCTGGGTCTCAGGCAGACAAAACCTCTGAAACTTTCTTGTTTTCACAGTGGCTATCTCTGTTTCCTACCCCAACTTCAAGCCCCTACCACTAAGGGCTGAAGAGATTTCTCTGCACACTAATTTCTGTCTTACCAACGTTCACTTGTGAATACTGCAGTGCTATCAAGCAAGAACACAATTGAGAAACATCTAGGCAGAGAAATAAGGATCACACAAACCTACTGAAACAATGTCTTTCTAGATTAGATATAATTAAATACAAAATGTCTTAACCATCTGGCACAGAATTACATCTTTTACTTGTATTTCATGCTTGCTTCTGAAAATAAGGTTCTAACCTTGCTGCAGCAATGTTCAGAAACCTGAATCATAGAACGGTTTGGGTTGGAAGAGAATTTATAGGTCACCTATTCCCAAACTGCCTGCTGTGGGCAGGGACACCTTCCACTAGACCAGATTGTTTAAAGCCCCATCCAGGCTATCCTTGAACACTTCCAAGGATGGGGCACTTGCAACTTCTCTGAGAAGTCTGTTCCTGTGTCTTATCACCCTCACAGTGAAGAATTCCTTCCTAATATTTCACCTGAATCTACGCTCTTTCAGTTTGAATCTCTTACCTTTTCTCTTAACACTGCACTCCCTGATAAAAATCCCTCTCCATATTTGCTGTAGGTACCCTTTAAGTAGTGGGAAGCGAAGTATTGTTACTTTTAGGACAGATTTATGATCTTCCTAAAACCATTTCAAAGCTAAAAATAAATAGAAGCTCAACTTTTTGTTTTTAAAAGCACAGACTTCAACATGAAACACCATCTTGGAAGAAATGGGAAGGTGATTATTGATCCCAGAAGTCTGTTACTTGTTTTTACCTCTTAGGAATTTAGTCCAGAGGTTTCTAGAGGTGTTGCCCTCCAGTATTTGGAGGTGGGAGACAGCCTTATGCAACTGACTTGATAATCTCCATTTTCAGACTGATCAGCAAATTTCTGGGTACATGAACAGACTAGTGCCAGCCTGAGTCCAAAAGATATGCCATGAATCAGCACCTTGATGTTCACCAGGTGCTTTCCTGTGTTATTTACCGAGTATCACCCGCCGCAAAGCAGGTTGTAATTAGCAATGAGGGAGAACCACAAGATGTTTGGTTCATATAATCATGCTGAACTTAATCAAAGCTTCTGGCATAGTGGAAGAGTTTGAGTTCCTATGGGAACTCATATGAAACACTGCCTATGGCTCAGGTTTAGCTGGAAACACTTGACTATGGAGGTCTGGAAGAGCTATGCCTTGAGTGCTGGCATGGTGAGAATGGAAAACGGTAGGACTGCAGGTAATGGTGTGACATCTGCTTTCTGGTGAAGGGTCTGGAGAGTGAGGCCTATGAGGAGAGGCTGAGGGAACTGCCATCACTTAGTCTAGAGAACAGGAGGCTGAGCAGAGATCTCATTGCTCTCTACAACTCCATGAAAGGAGGTTGCAGCGAGGTGGGAGTTGGTCTCTTCTCCCTAGTGTCAGGTGATAGAATGAGAGGAAGTTGCCTGAAATTGCACCAGGGAAGGTTTAGCTTGGATATTAGGAAACTTTTCTTTACAGAAGGAGTGGTCAGGCATTGGAACAGGCTGCTCAGGGAGGTGGTGGAGTCAGCATTGCAGGAGGTGTTCAAGAAACCTGTGGACATGGCACTCTGGGCCATGGTTTAATTGTCATGGTGGCGTTAGGTTGACAGTTGGACTCAATGACCTTAGAGGGCTTTTCCAATCAAAACAATTCTATGATTCTATGATTCTATGATTCTATGATTCTATGATTCTATGATTCTAATCTTTGACATCTGTAAAATGTCCAAAACCCATCAATGCCAAGTAACAAAACTCACAGTCTCGTTGCTCACTGAGATGTTTGCTCAAAGCTCAATTTTCCTAAAGATTCTCACTTTAAGGCAAATCTCTCCCATTTCCCCCCAGCTTCTCCACAGCCCTGTTTGTCTCTGTCCATCTCAGCAACTGTCACAGGCAATTCATGAGACCTCGGGCTACCTGGGATAATTTGGACCAGTGCTGGTGGAAACCACATTATTGCTTGTAGTCACCTACAGTGCTGACCACTTTTGTTTCTGATGCTCTTCCATTTGGAAAGGCTGCATTCCCTATTTCACATGGGCTATCCTGTGGTGCGAGGTGGTATAGCTCCATCAAGGTTCAATGGTTCCTAGTCTGTCTGAGGATAGCTGTTTCCTTGCACAGAGCAACTGTGGTGGGCTTTGCTTAAGATCACTCAACAGTCATGCCCTCCTAGACATGTGTAAGGCCCTCTGCTGGGGGAACAAGACCATGTTTATCTCTTCTGATTACAATGAGGCACCTTCCACTGAGGGTTGAACTATCACAAGCTTACTACGTGAAGAAAATGCTGAGCAGAGAAGCTGTGGCATGGTCTCCATTAGCAAGAGCTTTGTGGTTCAGTCCCACAAATTGCTTCCTACAAATTATGTTCTTCTGGCATTTATGCACTATTCTAGAGATGGGAAGGAGAATGCCCTTTTATTGGGATTGTTCCACCTTACAGAAAAGCTTCATTTATGTACAAATCAGTCACTGTGACGAGGGCGAGATTTTGTGCTTTCTGGTCTCTTCTACATTTTGCTCCATGACTGTTAGAAGTGAAAAAAGGTTAGCTGGTTTTGGAGCAGGGAGACACGAGACTCACATGCCCTCTTACTTTCTTTAAAGAATCCCTGGGAAATGGAACAGTGTTGAGAAGAGAGGTGGTAGGAAATGCTCTTTTACTCTCTACCCTCAAGCCTACAGAGCAGAGTGATGAACCCAAAGGAACAGACAGTTTCACTCAAACTGGAGTTCAGTTGCCTCAACACATGCATCTAATGTTGTTTGTGAGCTCAAGGTGTGTCTAAGGCATCAATCCTGAGGTGGCAAAGAACCTGGTGGAGACACAGTAGAAGCCTTCCCCAGTAGAAGCCCAAGGACAGGCTGGACACTTCAGGACATCGCAGTTTATAAGAAAATGCATTTGCTTAGGCAGCTGAACCCTCTCTTGGTCCATCTTTCCTCATGTCAGATGTTCACAGTTCGTACACCTCTGGCTGTACTGCTCACCTTCCTACAACCAGTGGAGTGGAACAGGCACAGTTAGAGCATCACTAATTGATCTCATCCCAGTCTCAGTTAAGCTGGGATGAAACCCCATCCTAGACCCATCTGTCTTGATCCATTCTCTATAAAAGGTCTGGACAACTGACTCCAAGGTAGGCATCTAAACTGAGTGGATGGATTTACTTCTTGCTTCCACCAATGACACTCATCATCTCCCTGATAAGAACTATCATAGGGCAGGTATCATTTCATGATGCCAAGCTGCCCAGATTTATGTTTGGTTATTCCCCTCAGTTGCCTCCCACTGCCCCATTACTGCAGGTAAGAAAAAATAGACCAAAGAAGGTGAAATGAAACATCCTTACGGTCCTTCCAGCTTCGTTGTTGTGCCTGTTCATGGCTGATCGGGCATCTGGTCTGTTCTCTCGAGCATCTGCGAACTCCCGAGACACCATGCTCCCGAACTCCACGTCCTCGCTGCAGCCCCCCCATTTCCAGCCCTCCCCGGGGGAGCCCTTGTGGCGGGTGTCACAGCCGCAGATGGTGGCCGAGCCTTCGGCGCAGGATCTGGTCACTGCGAAAGCCACTCCAGCAGAGGCGATGGCGTGGACAAAGGCTGATTCCCTGGTAGCTGCGAAAGAAAGAAACCAGTAAATAGTGGCCAGCGAAGGGACTGAACATGGCTTTGATCAGTCTCATCAACACCTTGTCTGGAGGCCATGGCAGAAGGTCAGGAAACTCTCCCCTTCCCTGTGGTCCAGTTTGGATCTGCTCCAAAGACTTTTTTTTTACTATGAAATAAGCTTCTGTGTAGACAGGACTGGGCTTGATTCACTGAGGTCAGCCAAGATGTTTTGACTAAGGTCATCCTAAGGTCTTAGGATAGGCCCATGGCAAACCAAAAAGCACTGCAAACCTGAGTTTCAGGGAATATGTAGAATGCACCATACGGTATGTTGCAGGCAATGCACCACATAGCCATACCCTGAGCTCCACTCTTGGCTTCAGATGCAAGGAATCTGGGCTGTGTTCCCATAATGTGGAAAATGCAGGTCTACACTTAACAACAGCCTCCACCCCTAGTGGTGGGACTGGAATCAGGTAAAGCAACTCCTTCTCCTTGGACTGGAAGAGCTGCTGATGGTAGGAAAATGCTGGGACAGCCAGATGCTCCCCGATGCTTGCTGTGCCTCACACACTGCCCTCACACTCCTTCCTGAGGCCACCTTCTCTTTCCTAGGCTATCTAGCTCACTTAGAGACAATGTGCAATATATGGCATGTTGCTTCTATCCAAGGTTTTGCTCACTTGTAAGCCCCTGCCAAGGGCACTGGAAGTGAGTTTCTGCCAACTGCCTCAAGGTGGTGGGTGGGATCAACCAAAAGATGTCATTGTTAGGGACTGGAAGCCTTAGATTCCATGTAGATCTTCCTCCATAACATTTATTCCTAGCTAGAGCTGAGTGGAGAAGAGCAGCTCAGCATTGGCCTGGCTTTCCAAGATGTTTTTTCTATGCTGTGGCAAACCTCAAACATTTCAAACTGCTTTACAAATGAGAAATAAACCAAAATATTACATTTTCTTCCCCCTCCAAGTTCTGGTCTCATTATGTTTCTTCACTTACTAGAAATGACCCTGGATTTCAACATCACACCTGAGAAGACACCACTGTAATGATTTTTGGCTTCAGCAAAATGACATTTTTATCATCACCGAGGCTATTCTCCAATCCTTGAGGCAATTCTAAGAGCATACAACTGATAACTGGCCTCCCTTAACCTCCTATGCCATTCCCCATGTAAGCTCACCTGTACCTACAGACCAAGAAAGTTGGCCAAGACAGCTTGTTGTTGTCTCTGACACCTTTCAGATGTTTAGGCTGGGACAGTGTTGAAATATGAATGGATCCATGGAGGCAGAACGCCAGGTTTTCAGTAGATACAGCTTCTACCACTTCTACTGAGCTTTTAATCAGCTGACAAGGTGCCTACTCAAAACCACTCAAACCTTCTCTGCACTCTATTTTGCTGATCTGAGATTTCCCTGGGTGTTTTGGCTTCAGCTTTACCTTCTAGATGCTTCCAGGCTTTACTAACGCAAAGAGAGTTTCATATGCCAAGCGAAAAAAAAAAACCCAACATGTTCTTGGGGAGAAATCAAAATTGCATGCTTGCAGAGCAATCCTGTCTGAATTGAAGGCTTAAGCAAGAACTTGTGCAGCACCACTTGGCTTTGGGAAGCCTACCAAATACAACATGCAAATCAAATGATGTGCATGAACTTACAAGCAGAAGGCATGAGCAATGTCCTGGAGCGTGTTGTCAATGCACACTGTGAGGTTAGTAAGTCACTGAGGGCTAGAACTGAAAAAGAAAAATGTAGAAACCCTCAGCTCCACAATGTGATCTTGAAAAACCCTTGGTCAGCATCTGTCCAGCCTGGATGATCCCAGCTTCCTGCAAGTGATGACTGTATCGTTCCTGAGCTGTGTGAAAGCTCAGCTTCTGAACATGAACAGAGGAGTCCCATTCTAACAGGATGGTTGATTTGTCATCTTGCACTTGCCTAAGCCCCAAATCTTAGGGGTGGAGAGCTTTTATGACATCTCCAAGGACACTGATGACCAGTTCTGAGGTCTGTGAAAGGCAAAGGCTTCTTGCAAAAGCCAGTCAGATGAGCTGATGGGATGAATGCCATTAGTTTCTGGTGGGGAGGTAGAGAGTATAATGATCAGAAAACAGCTGACACACATTTCACCTCTTCCTGTGGCCTTACTAATCTTGAAACCTTTTCATAGACTCATAGACTGGTTTGGGTTGGAAGGGACCTTAAAGATCATCTAGTTCCAACACCCCTGCCATAGGACATCTTCTGTTAGCCAGGCTGATCAAAGCCCCACTCAACCTAGCCTTGAACACTTCCAGGGATGGGGCATCTATAATTCTCTGGGCAACCTGTTACAGTCTCTCTCCACTCTCACTGTAAAGAATTTAATCATAACATCTCATATACATCTCCTCTCTTTCAGTTTAAAAGCATTATTCTGGCCAAGGTTTGCTCTCCAGAAGTCTGAGCTTGCTGTGCATTCTCCTCACTGCCCTAAGGATCTTAAACTCCAGCATTTCATGGTCACTGCAGCCAAAGCTGCCTTTGAACTTCAAATTCCCCACTGGCCACTTTGTGGTAAGAACAAGGCCCAGGACAGGACTTCTCCTGTCTGGAAAGAAGGCATCTATAGCCATGGTTGTGGAGAAAACCTTCTCCTGCATCGACAGGAGAGATGTGGCCTTGTCTTAGGAGTTTACAAGTTGTAGGTCCCCCTTGGGCTTCAGCAGGACCTACTAGCTCAGAATAGAGATATTCTTCTGTGCATACAGCTGCAGAGCTCACCAAGCCTCAGGAGCTTCAGGCCAGACTGCACAATTTCTGCACTTGGTAGGACTGGTGTTCATCAAGAAGAGTGTGACTGGCAGGTTGATATCCTCCCTCTGTACTTCATCCTGATAAAAACACGTCTGGAGAATTGTGTCCAGTTCTGGGCTGCCCAGTTGAGACCAGAGAGAGTCCATCAGAAGCAACAAAGATGCCAAAGGGACCGGAGCAACTTGTGAGGAGGAAAGGCTGAGAGACTTGGGGCTGTTGAGCCTGGAGAAGATCAGCCTGAGAGGGGATCTGGATCGATGCTCAGCAAGAGTAAAGAGTTGGGGAGCAAGAGGATACAGGCAGTCAGTTTTCTCTGGTGCCCAGTGACAGGACAAAAGCCAATGGGCACAAACTGGAACACAAGAAGTTCCCTCTGATGATGAGTAAAACATTCTTTGCCGTGAGGATGCTGGAGCCCTGGCCCAGGCTGCTCAGAGAGGTTGTGTAGTCTTATTCTCTGGAGAGATTCCGAACCTGCACGGGCATTGTGATCCTGGGCAAGCTGCTGTGGGTGCCCCTACTTCAGCAGGGGGTTGGACTAGATTATCTCCAGAGGTCCCTTCCAACCCCCACTATGCTGTGGTTCTGTCATTCTTTGGCTTGACCACAGCTGAAGAACAGGTTAGAGGAGACAGCTTTGTTGTAGATAGTGAATCTTAAATCCCAGTTCCCTTACCTAAGCTCTCCACTGTTGCTAGCCCTGACAATGCCTACAGCTGCAGGAGGGGTTTGATAGGATTTACCTTAAGATGCACCAACTCTGCTCAGCTCTTCTCTTTCCAGAAAGAGCCCAATGCCTTTTACAGCCCATAGATGCCATAATCACTGCCCTGCTTTTGAAATGCAGCCACCCCTGGGGGGGAGTGCAGCCACCGCTTAACAGCACACAACAGGAAGCAAACAGCATTGTATCTGACGGTAACTACCTGGGGAATGTAGGCAGGCAGAGCAAAGACGCTGAGATCTGGCCCGGGGGCACTGAGGTTAGGAGGTTGTCTCTTGAGAAAGTTGCAACCAATCTCTTTTAGTGACTTCACGAAATTAGGGCACTGGGTTTACATCTCCTACCTCTAACTCCTTGCACCGAGTTCAATATTGACGCAGATGGAGAAGAGCCATCGTGTGAATCACTTCCTGTCACCTTCTAACTTGTAGGACTGTCCTTAGATTACTAATGAGAGGAAGTGGTGTGAAATTGTGCCAGGGGAGGTTTAAGTTGGATATTAGGAAAGAAATCTTTACGGAAGTGGTCAGGCATTGGAACAGGCTGCCAAGGAAGGTGGTGGAGTCACCATCGCAGGAGGTGTTCAAGAAACGTGTGGACATGGCACTTTGGGAAATGGCTGAGAGGGGGTAGTGGTGTTGATGGTTGGACTCAATGATCTTAGAGGTCTTTTCTAACAGAAACAATTCTGTATTTCTATGACCTGACCCTGCTGAGCTCTGAAGAGCTTCCCCAGGTTGTAGCTGGAGGCGGTGTGGCTGCAGGAATGGAGGAGTGGATAGAGGTAGAGATAAGCAGAAGGAAAGCATGCACTTGTGATGGAAATGAGGGGTTATTAAGGTGCCATATAAAAATGCAGGAGACTCAGGACAGATAACAGGAAAGTGCAGTACATTTGTCAGGCCGACTCATTCCTCTCTGGGTGGTTCTGGTAGCAAGAGACAAGCAGCTCATTATGACCTGATGAGAGCTTCTGGAAAGTTATCTGGCAAGAGAAGGTTAATAGGAACTAATACCTCATGGGGATGTTGACTTAAGAGCATTTTAACCACTTTGTTTTCAGTGTGGCACAAGGTCACCAAAGCTCTGCCTTCAGATTGTATAATTCCTGCCAGCTCCTGAGCTTCCCTGAAGGGCTTAGAGGTTTGGATGGCTGATGTTTCAAGGTATACTCTGTTCTGGACCCCTTTTTTTTGGGGGGGTGGGGGTGGTGTTATCAGTGAAAACAATGCTGAGACTTATAGAGGGCCTTTTGGGATGCTTTGTTGCTGCCTTACAATACGGAACTCTCCAAGTCATTGTCTAGTTCTTGAAATTCATAGAATCATAAAATGGTTTGAGTTGGAAGGGACCTTAAATGTCATCTAGTTCCAACTCCCTGCCATGGGCAGAGACACTGTCCATTAGACCAGATTACTGCAAGCCTCATCCAGCCTGGTCTTAAACACTTCCAGGGATGAAGCACCCACAGCTTCTCTGGGCAACCTGTTCCAGTGTCTCACCACTCTAAGATGGTTTCCTAAGTCTGGTCTGTGAGGCTAAGAACCTGAACTCTGCAGAACACTTCTGACCACCGTGTCTCAGCAGTAGAAACATCTTGGGATGCAAAAAGTCATGACTGAAGCAATATCAGTATGGGAATTTAGAGGCTTGAGGATGAGGTGACCTGACGTTTGGTTTCTTGCTTTTGCAGGGCTTTTTTTTTTTAATGGGACTTTGGTCAAATCCTTTTGTCAGTCTTTGCTCCTATCTCCTTATCTATATACTTGAGGATGATCTTTCTTATCTACCCAGGACCCAACAATATTCAATTCAATGATGTCTTCAGAACTGTAGGGAGAAGGTGTGGAAGCTGAACAGAGAGTCATCGAGTAGTCGGATGAGGAAGGCAAATGAGTAACCACCTAAATATCTCAACTGACCAATATATGAAACCTGTTCTCATGTATCCTTCTGCCCAGACAGTGACTCTCTCTCTGAAGGGCTAAATGATTAACCCCAGGTCAAGTAGATATCCCAGATATGTGGGAGGATGCAGAAGGATGAACATAATGGTTTATTTTTGTCTTAAAATACTGTGGTCCCTTTTTACCACCTTGGTACAACAGTTATCCACACCCTTGACACCCTAAATCTTTGCTACTTCCCTGCACACAGTGGTTTGGTGGCAACAGCAGGCTTCTGGGGAAGGAAGGAAGGAGGGAAGGAAGAAAGGAAGGAAGGAAGGAAGGAAGGAAGGAAGGAAAATGGAAGGAAAATAGAAGGAAGGAAAATGGAAGGAAAATAGAAGGAAGGAAAATGGAAGATGTCTTGCTTGAGGTGGTTCTGAGCTGTACATCTTGAAAGAAAGGAAACGGGCATGAGCAGCTGGAGAACAGATGGCCAAGAAGCAGAGATGGATCCTTCTTTAAGGGTTTAAGAGTCTACAACTCCCTATTCCACACTAGGAAAACACTGCAATGGCGTGGCTGCAAGCCTTGGCTTTTTGACATCTCAGACTTCTTAAGTGTTCCTGGGAGAGTCACTTAGGGGTAGAATGCAGAAATTATCATATCTGCTTAGCAGGACTGCAGAGAGGAGACCTGCTGTCTTCTCTGAGCTTCATTTTCAAGGCTGAAAGACAAGAGACAGCTACCTCTTGTGCCAGCTACTTCAGACACCCAGACATCCCTCTCTGAGAGGTGGAAGATGTAAAGTGTTTCCAAGATTTGTCTGGTAGGGCACATACCCAGGAGTGTGAGAAAGGGCTTCAGTTCTTTCCTTGGCTCGAGGGGATACAAACCCACAGCTGTCATGTTAGGATCTGTGCAGCAGCTGACACTGCATTGACTCTGAAGTTTTTAAAAAAGAAAAAAAAAAATCTAAATAAACTCCAAGAACCCACCAACTGGAAATAAAACCAGGGCAAAACTAGTGTACAGCCCTGCCTCTTACACTAGGGGCCTGCTGTAACAGCTCAAATCCCTCCTCATTATGGTGGTCTTGCAGGTTAGACATCGTGGGGAGGAAGGAATTGTCCAAAGGAGGAAGGTGGTTAGGAGGTTGTGAAGTGAGCTTTGTGAGCTTTGCAAGCCCAGTCTTTGACTCAGATGAGGTGAATTCTGTTTTCAGTGGCACTATACAGAGGACTACCCAGCTGCTACCAGCACACTCTGGATTCCTCCTTGAATCCACCAAGAAAAGCCACCTTATCCAGATGTGGGTGGAGAACTGTGCTATTTTCTTGTGGGGAGGGTCACCCATAAACACCTCCATGGTCAAAGCTTAATCAGAAGGACCTGAATGAAGGTCACATGGTCTCAGTTTGGATGAAAAAGGAGGGTGGTAGATAAGAATAACACCAAATTCTCCTCACCGTGGATGCAAGAGCTGTAGCACTCATGATGTAAAAGTTAATGCCTGCTCCTTACTTGCAACTACACTGAAACCCAGGCTGGAGGAAAAACTCAACTCTGAAGAGCTACCTTGAGCCAAAGTCTCATCAGTTGTTAAGGAGATGGTGCCCCCCAGCAGGAGTGGGTTTCTTTAAGATCATGATGACAGCCTTGCAGGCACAGCTGTGTTCTGAGTAGCAGAAGTGAAATCCAACGGGACCGATGAGTCAGAGCTCACAGGAGCTGCACAAACATATGCAGACATCAGTGCTGGCTTATACCACCCTGAACAGCATTGCCTGCTGGCCCTGAAACCTGCGTGCAGGAGACTGCCTGCAGCAGAGCAGCCTTGCTTGTCCCAGATACCAGCGGATGGCACTCCTGTCCCTCAGCCCCAGCTGGCCTCAGTACAGATCCCTTAGAACCAAGAACTCAAGGTTTAGGACATGGGGATGATATCCTCCAGCTGACAGTGTTCTTTGCACTAATGGGGCCTACAAGAAAGATGGGGACAGCCTTTTGAGCAGTCTTTTTATTGTGACACAGTAAGAGGTGACAGTTTTAAACTAAAAGAGGGATGTTTGGACTAGATGGAAGGAAGAAATTCTAAACAATGAGGGCAGTGAGACCCTGTCCCAGGCTGGCCAGAAAAGTGGTATAAACCCCATTCCTGGAACCATTCTAGGTCAGATCATTTGGGGCTTTGAACAATCTGCTCTGGGTGCAGATGTTCCCGCTGAGTGCAGTGGGGTTGGACTAGATGAGCTTTAAAGGTCCCTTCCAACTGAAACCATTCCATAATTCTGTGGTTATAAGAAGTAAAGGGTCACAACCCAGAGCCCAGAACATATTCCTCCCCAGGGAAAGGAGAAAAAAGGTAGGAAAATAAATGTTAAAAGCACTTTGTATTTTACATGATCACAGAGAAGGAAATAGTTTTCCAATCAGAACTATTAAATATTGGCACAGCACCAGGTGAAGACAGAGAACAGGGAAATCCTTGGCACAAGCCAACTGACAGATCCATCCACACTGCAGAGACAGTGCCCAAGTGCTGGAGGGGAACAAGTGTTGTTCCCATTGCAGAGGAGAAGGAGGAGGAAGATCACAGTGGTGTCATCACTGCTGTGAGCCTGACATTGCTTGTGGGGAAAATACTGGGAACGTTGGAAACAAAATATTGGCTCTAACAGCCTCGCAGGCAGGCGAGCTTCAGTTTCACCACATTCCTCTCGTTGTAGCAATAAGAGGATCCCATCTCAGATAAACTAGCAAAGGTTTTGCATAAGCCATCTGGCTCAGCCTCAAGCTTCCTTCAGCTCCTCATCAGCAAGGCTCCTGTTTTCAGCATTCATATTTCCCTTGACCCATCCTCACCAACCTCAACTTGTAGGTCTCCTGGCCTGGCACTGAAGGCTCTTCAATTACCATCTCATCCCTTAAAAGGGGATTCTTGTACCATGCTTGCTGTTTGGTGTCCAAGATGCATCTTCTGCCCATTAGGAAAGATGGAGAAGAGCAAGTTTGGGCCTTGGATATGGTCAACACAAGGACTATATAAAGATATGAGAAGTCGGGCTTTGTTCCACAAATCCCAATCCCCAGCTGGACAGCACATGCTCTATTCATCCTAGGTATATTGGAGAATGCCTTCCAAAGTCAAAGCTTTAGAAAGAGATCCTGAGCTTCTTTAAAACTTTCATCTTTTACTTGCTGTCACTCCCAAGTCTAAACACCAAGTAGCCAAGTACCATGACCCTGATTTGCTGCTCAGTCACAGCAGCATCGGTCAGGAAGTCCTTGTTAGCAGTAAGAAGACTCTGGATGCTAGGGAGGTAAGAGCCTGGTGCCTGCCTTACCCAGTGGGCTATACATGCTGCACTAAGTCTTTTTCTGGACACAAGTGACTGTGACACTGCCTCAGTCTCCTGTCTGCAAAAAATCAACACAAATCCATAAAAATCCTAAATCAAAAAATCCTAAAAAAAATCTTAAATCAAAAAGCCCTAAAAAGCCACTCAGAGATTCATTGAGATGGTGATGTCTGCTCACTGGCACCACACATTTGGCATACTGTCCATACAGGACAGAGGTGAAAAACTCAACTTCCAGTTGGATACGAGAACAAAAATTTTCACAATGTGAAAAATCAACATTTGGAATAAATCTCCCCAGCAAAGTGGTGAAGCACCCAGTGTTGGACACTCTAGACCATGATTTTGCCAAGAAAAGGTTGGACCACATGGTCATTGAGGTTCCTTCCAACCTGATGATCCTGTGATTCGATAGCCTGAGCCTTGAGCATCCCTTCAGCCTACAGCATTCCAGAGAAAAGGCAAAAAGAACTTCTCTTCTCACCCAGTACTGCATGATATTAACTTATTAACCTAGGAGTGATGCTTGTGCTTGAATCACTGTTCTTCCATAAGCATCAGAACCTCAAGCTGCCTTTGTTCTGAGCTGTGTGGAAAATACTACTTTCTTACCAGCACCTCATCCCGACTTACAGCCATTATAGGTCTTGTTACTAGCCCCAAGACTTTCTAGAGCAGCTCTGTGTTGCACAGAAGACACTTCCAGAGCTACGTATCATAGAATTGTAGAATGGTAAGGTTGGAAGTGACCTCAAAGATCATCTAGTTCCAACCCCCTGCCATAGGCAGGGACACCTCCCACTAGTACAGGTTACTCAAGGCCTCATCCAACCTGGCCTTGAATCCCTCCAGGGAGGGAGCAGCCACAACCTCCCTGGGCAACCTGTTCCAGTGTCTCCCCACCCTCCCTGTAAAGAACTTCTTCCTAACATCTAGTTTAAATCGCCCTTCTTCCAGTTTAAACACATAGACCTTCAATCTTGTCCAGAAGAGATTACATGTGGTTCCTTGGACAAGAGCAGAGTCTAAATGATTGCCTGTGATTCCTCAGATGCAGAAGGATCACCAAGACCACTCCTCAAAGATCTGTTTGCAAGACTACAGATACAGTCTTGATATGGATTTACAGACTGGTCTGTATGATTTGGAGCCACAGCAGTGAAATGCAGATGTTCTGCTGTCATTGTCTGCTGTGTAGATTTGTCTCAGGTTTCCTAGTTTTTAGCAGCATTCCTTACGTGGGGTTTATCTCCAAGTCTGGAGAAGCCTGCTCTACAGCAGTCCTCAGGGACTGCAGATCATGAAGACTTTCAGACCTAACCCTGAAATCGGGTAAAGTTGGCTCCAAGAGCAAATGCAGCAGTGGGAGAAACACCTTTGGAGCACCCACGCTGCAGTAAGCGATGCCGGCTGGGAGCTGCCCTGTAGATCCATGCCGGGCTCTGCATGATGCCACAGCCTATGCCCTTCTTCACAGGGAGCTGTGCCAACTCCATGCCCAGCTGATTCTGCATGGTTTCTCATCAAAATCCAGCTCCAGGGTTTGTTTGACTTTTTTATCCTTTTAAAAATCAGGCCCCTAAATGCAAAGACGTATGCAAATGCCAAGCATAATAACAAGAAGCTAACCACACTTTTGCATATCTTAAAGGAAAGGTTAGGTTTGGGTCCCATCTGTGTTTTGAAAGAAGTTCTGATTGAGTTCTTGTTTCCTCTGAACCAGTGTGCTAGTGTCAACACATCCCTGGGAAGATGAAAGGCCCTAAAAAAGACATTTGATCAGATTAGCCATGATTCAGATCATCGGAGGGAAATTATTAAATGAGCAGTTCCTGCCAGGGAACATGAAGGTGATACAGATAAGAGGGAATGTTGGATTGAAGGAGGTTGGATTAGCACAGCTCATAAAATCCTGTAGGCCAAGTTCCCCTAAAACATCTGAATGATTTCTTTCTTTTTTTTTTTTTTTTAAATTTATTTTTTTTCCCCTCCTGGTTGCTTATGGTTATCACTGCACCCAGCACAATAAAGATTCAACCTCCAGCATGCTGCTTGAGCTTCCAAACCTTTCAGGCTCTACCTGAAACAGGTAGATCCAGATTGTCAGACACTGGAGCAGCCCAGGAGCCTCATGCATGGTGCTCGGAGCAGGCTTGGTGCTCCCTGCCACCTTCCAAGCCCTCATGTGAGCTGAGGGTGGGCTGAGGGCTGGAATGCTCTGGCTAATTAGCTACTGTCAAAATAACCGCAGGTGATCACAGGTAACCAGACCCCCAAGATAGGCAAATCAGCAGGACGGTCTGGTATCAGTAACCCAGATCTGATACCTGCAAAGCAAACATCCCTCTATCTCTTTCTCCATCACCCTATCTCTCTGTCTATCTAATCATTACCATGTCTCCCTACCTGCCCTGCTTAATGCAAGCATGCTTTATCTGTCTTTCTGTTGGTCATGTCTGAAACACTCTGGGAGCCTGATCTCTCCACTCCCACCATCCTGTAAAAGCCTTCTTCTGAATATGTCAAGTTCTGAAACAGCAAGATCCTTCCAGCCCTTCAAATCACCCCAAATTGCCC
This sequence comes from Ramphastos sulfuratus, assembly GCA_013399055.1. Lineage (NCBI taxonomy): Eukaryota > Metazoa > Chordata > Aves > Piciformes > Ramphastidae > Ramphastos > Ramphastos sulfuratus. Next base: position 83,266 of record WBNM01015964.1, on the reverse strand, counting down.
CAACCTCTCATCTCCCTCAACCGCACAATGTCCTTGGTAGGCTCTAGACAAAAGGAAGCTGTGTGCCAATTGGGGGTTATTAGCAGAGATGCAGCATGCTCATTGTGGCAGGACCAAGTCCTTAATGAAAGGGGAAGGAGAAAAAGGAGTGGGGAAGGACTGGGGTGAAATTCTCAGGAGTGTGTTCCAGGTTAAAGAATCATCAAGGGTCCTTTCTGGAAAAACAAAAACAGGGGAGGAAAAAAAACAAGCATCCAAGAGTGCTATGGAAAGCAGCTCCAGTGGTCAATAGGATACGGGGAAGGGGGAAACAAAAAAAAAAATAAATAAAATAATTGTATTCTGTTATCAGAAGCAACATGGCCAAACAAAAGCATCGCCTTCGCCCACCTGAGAATGGAATGTGAGGCTCCATTTCGCTGCTCTGATCGTATTTGACAGCCCCCCTCGAGACTGCCTGGTTGGTATGGCAAATCGTCCTTATTACCTGCTGGGGTGAATGAATCCCCCTTTGTGCTGCCACTGTCACGCTGCATTAGGTTGACAATGGCCCCAGATATTTTATATGAAATTTGCCCTCACTTGTGATTAGCCAGCACCAACTAAGTCATAGCAACCTAGAACTATGCATTGGCAGGGCCCCGTTGTCGGCCGAAAGGGAAATCCCTATTCAAATGGTTTAATAAAACAATCTAAAGGGCGTGTGAATCGTGAAAAGCATTTTCACTTTTCTCTTTAGCTTAATCTCATGGTCGCTGGGATATTGTGCTCCGAGTAGACCCCAGCAGGGTGTGGGCTAAGGTCCCCCATCAACTTCTTTTACAGCCTCCTTTTCTGTGAGTTAATGATATACCGGTGTGATTGCCTCCCGCAGCAAGAAGAAACACGCATTTGATGAAAAGGATGGACCTCCTAACACATCCTAAATGGCAACAATTTCTCATCCAGAGGTCACAGGTCATAACCTGGATTTTGAATCACCACCCAGATCTTTTTCAAAGGCCCTTCTAAAGCTGGGGGGTTCTGCAAGGCCATTTTACGCACACACACACACAGACACAGACACTGCGTTATCTCCAGAGGTTCCTGCTCTGCTTGAGGTCTGAGTTTAGTGGTTGGAAACAATTGGATTTTCCCCTGGTTTTGGGCTACAGTTTGCTGCCTTTCACATCCTCTCGACTCTTGGGAAGGCTCAAGACAGAGGTGGGCAATGAAGAGATGTGTGATTTCTCTGCAAGGCACCTCCTGAGCACCTCCAGAAGGTCACCCGGAGCTCAGCAGTCTCCTCAGTTGAATCAGCATCCTAAGCTCCCAGCACCGAGCATCACTTCCTGTAAGGTTTCAAGCTCTCAAAACTCTCCTCACTATCTTGCAAGTATGGAAAAGCTCCTCCAGTGCTGACCCCTCTGTAAGAAAGGTCTCTCACACATGGGCAAGATGCAACTACAGACATTTGGCCATGGAGTGGGGTGGGAGAAGGGAGAAGTGTAGGGTTCACCTTTTGCATTTTCACTTCATTTCCTTGCCTAGGCTGGGAAGCACAAGGAAGCAGCAGTAGCAGTTGTGGCATCTCCTAAGGCTAGCTAAAAGCTGGGTACTCATCTCAACGTTTACCTGAGGAGAGGAACTCCTTGGTTCTGCAAAGTGAGCCTGGAAATCCCCTTGAAAACAGGCTCCCTCGTGAACCTCCTGCAGCTGAGCTTCCAAGCACAAATCAAAGCTGAAGGGGAAAGTAACATAGGAACCACGTTCCTCTATTTCCCCCTATTCCCATCTTGTCCTATCCTACTGACAGAGCAATGCTGATAGGACATCTTATCCTAGAGACAGAGCAAGAGGAAACAGACTCAAGTTGCACCAGGAGAGGTTTAGGTCAAAAACAAGGAACAATTTCTTCCCCAAAAACGCTGACAAAGCCAGGACTAGGCTGCCCAGGGCAGTGTGGGAGTCCCCGTCCCTGGAGGGGTTTCAAAGTTGTTTAGATATGGTGCTGAGTGACATAGTTTAATGGTGACCTGGCAGAGCTGGGTTAATGGATGGACTTGGTGATCTTAACAGTCTCTTCCAACCAAAACGACTCTGTGAAGCCTTAGGGCAGGCTGGAGGTTCCTTGTTGGTTGTGTGTCTATATTCCCCCTTGATTTTCTCCCACTGAAGCTCAGCTCAACGACAGGGCGGAGGGAGCACACACATTGAAAACCACCCAGGTTTTCACCAGGGACCCTTTTGGCTTTAGAAACCCACTTTAGCCTCTCCTAAAAGGTGTTCACAGAAGCTGTGGTGTGTTTCTACTACAGCTTCCCAAGTAACTCTAAGCTGTCTGGGGCAAGGAATGATTTTATTATGCGCTTCTAACAGTGTTTAGCACAATGGGGCACTGATCTCTGCTTGGGGCCTCTGAGTCTACTGTAATACAAATAATTAACCATAATGGAGCTGAGAAAATATCTTAATAAAACCATGGAATCAATTTGAGGCAATTAAGCAATTTTTTGGCTTGCAGAAGTTTTTTTATTGCGTTGCAGGCTCAATTTGGAGAAGGGAGGGGGTTTGGGATGCTGGGGGAGCTGCAGGGAGCTGCTCATCCCCCTGCAGCAGGCTTTGGTAACCTCATTTTTCTGTGGGTTTCAGTTTCACTCAGTTGGGGAGGCAGAGAAGTTTTATTCAGCTCTCAAAGCACAAAAGCCACTTTTTATTAATAGCTCAAGAGAGGAAGCATGGTTTGGAGGCTGGATCTGTGGTTCCTAAGGGAGGAGGAATTCAGTTCTTAATCAGCATGACTTTGGACAAGCTCACCTGCCTTGCCTCTGCCCCAGCTGTCCACCTATGAAGTGAAGAGCAATTATTAGCCTCCTGCTTTCTAGTCTCAAACACTTGAGGATACAGCCACCTGCCAAAGCAATGGGGGAACACAGCACCACAGCACCACAGAATGACAGGGGTTGGGAGTGACCTCTGCAAATCACCTAGGCCAACCCCTCTGCCAGAGCAAGGTCACCTGGAGCAGGTTGCACAGGATAGCACCCAGGCGGGTTTTGAATGACTCCGCATTCAAAAGAGAGACTCCACCACCTCTCTGGACAGCCTGCTCCAGTGCTCCATCATCCTCAAAGTAAAGATGTTCTCATGTTTAGATTGAACTTCTTATGCTCAGGTTTGTGTCCTGTCACTGGACATCACTGACAAAAGACTGGCCCCATCCTCCTGACAGCCACCATTTAAGTATTGATAAGGATTTATAAGATTTCCCCCCCAGTCTTCTCCAGGCTAAAAAGCCCCAAGTCCCTCAGCCTTTCTTCATAAGACAAGTTCTAGTCCCCTAAGCATCTCTGCAGCCCTTTCCTGTACCCTCTGAAGCAGTTTCCTGCCCTTCTTGAACAGTGGAGCCCAGAGCTGGATTCAGTCGTCCAGATCTCTTAGACAGAGGAACAAGAAAATCACCAAGCCCTGGAGAGAAACTGGATGATTTACAAGCAATTAGAAGCCAGCAAATAAGCTTTGGATGACAGATATTCTGGATAGAGCTGAAGCTCTTACATAATTTACAAGTGGAAAAGGGAGCGAAATACATAGAACATTTGTCTAAAGTTGTGTTCAGCTCTGTGCTTGTCCATCATGGGAGGAGTGCACGTGAGGACACCAGCATCTTCTAAGGCTGGGCAAACTAACAAGTCTATCAATTTGCCCAACCAAAACTGTCATCCTAAGAACTGAACTACAGGTTCTGAAGGAAATAGCAATAACTTCCATAAACACATCTGCTGGTCAAGTGGGGTCAGACCCCAAAATATTTTATGCATAGATCTAGTATGGCCAAGCCTTTTCAGGAACTCTTAGAATCAAGCCATGTTCTAAGTAGCATTCCCTTAAATCTTTCAGTCCTAGGAAGACAAAAGCAGAAAAATCACAACAGAAAAAGTGAAAAAAATGAAGCTATCCCTCCATGCACCATGAAAGCATGACTAAGTCTATGACCTGGTGATCACAGAATCATAGGAGGGATAGGGTTGAAACACACATTTCAAGCCTCCTGTAGTCAGCAGGGATATCTTCAACTAGAGCAGGTTGCTCAGAGCCCCAAACAACCTGACCTGGAATGTTTCCAGGGATGGGGCATCCAGCATATTAACTTTGGAAGAGGAAGGGCTGTGACCTGTTCTGCCTACACTGTCTTTGGTGACTTTAGAGGGAGTGGAAGGCATTTGCCAAACTGCTGGAGGAACCTGGTACCTTAAGGGCTTGCTGACAGTGCACGTTGCTTTCATCCTTGCCTATCTTACAGCAAAGGAAATCAAAGCTACACATCTTGTGGTCTCTTGGGACTGGAGCTGCTAAAGATTCCTCTCTTGCTGTTTAAATGTAAGCTCCCTTGGTGGCATCACTGTTGCTGCCCTATGTAATGAGTGGGAAGAGATGATTATATGACATGCAGGAATGAGGGGGAAAAAAAACCAACCAACCACGAACCCTCAGGAAATATCTTTGAAAATCAGTTACTGAATAAATCAGGTAAAGTACAAAATAGATGTTTTGGCCATCAGCAGAACAAGATAGGGCAGAATTGTCCCCTTGGCCTGGTGTACATCAGAATAACCATTATCCAGGTCAGTGGAAGTGGCACAAAATTGAAGCCACTGTATTTAGGGAAGTATCTTGTATGGACACATAGAATCATAGAACATTTGTGGTTGGAGGAGACTGCTAAGATGATCAAGCCCAACCTTCAACCTAAGACCACTACAACCATGACTCAAAGTGCCATGTCCATACACTTCTTGAGCACCTCCAGGGATGGTGACTCCACCACCTCCCTGGGAATAGGAGTAGCTTTTCGACAGAAAAAGCTTACTTCTAACAAGACACCTCACTTCTTGTTAATTTGCATTCAACTGATATCTAGATGCACTGACAGGTTCAGAAAACTTTAAAATCTTACATATCAGACTTGGACCTCGCACCCTTCTGCCCAGAGGCAGGATCCATTCTGCCTAAACTATCCCTGACAGATGTTTGTCTAACCTGTTCTCCAAACCTCCCAGGTCAGAGCTCCCACCCCTTCCCCAGGCAATCTCATCCTCACACTTCACTGCCTTTACCGTTAGCCCTCTCTTCCTAAAGTCTAGCCCCAAGCCCCCTGGCTGCGACTGAAGTGGACACGGTGGAGAACCTGTCAAATTAACCACACCAAACCAAAGGAAGGGGTAGAAGAGAGTAAACCAAAATGATGCTGTGAAGTTGTGTGTAGCAGATGGCTGGCAGAGCTGGGAATAGAGCTCAGGTCCCTTGACTCCATGACTTATACCTGCGTAAGCAAGGGAGTCCTTTCCTTATTAATCCCTCTGGGCACCTCGCCTNCCCCTGAAATACCCAGAGGGAATATTTCAATTAGAGATTAAATGCTAGAAAACACTGTCAGATTCACCACCACTACCCCCCCCACACACACACTCCATCTCTAATCAAAGCAGCAGGTTTGGATATTATAAAGAAAAAGCCACCAAAACCACAACATTATTTACAGGAATTCACTCTGCAGGTGCAAAGATCAACCCTGAGAGAAGCTAAGAACTTCCGGCTCTTGGTGGAAACCAGTGGAAGTTACTCTGAGGAGAAGCCAACTACACAGCAAAAGCCAGCTCCTTACCTAGTGGATCTGTGCTAGTGCTCTGATTGGAGAATTTGCTGAATCTTTCTAATCACCTTGGTCCTGCAACTTTTAATCATGCAAATGGCTCACATCTTCAGTGCAGTTCCAGACTTGTCAGCAAAAGGCTTGCAGGACTGAGCGTGGCAAGGGGAACAGGGATTTGTGCTGGCACAACAGAGTTTCTGACAGTTATGGGCTTGAAAATCCATTCCTCCAAACAGATGTTTCTCCCAAGTTAGCTGGGAGGAGTAAAAACTCTTGGGCTTGCATATTACATGGCCTAACAAGACTCTTTAGTGGACAACATCATGCAGAAGATTAGCAGATATTTCCTGCTTCAAGGTCAAGCTGTGAGCAACCTGATCTAGTTGGGGATGTCCCTGCTGGTGGCAGTGGGGGTTAAAGATAATCTTTAAGAGTGCCTTCCAACCCATCCATTCTATGATCCTGTGGTTCTACAAGAATGAAGAAGTTAGATGGAAGCTGTGATGCAAAAGCCCACAGCAAACATCTGAATTTGTATATCCTAAAAGGACCAACTTGGTTTGGGTCTTGGGAAAAGGCTGAGACCAGATCATCTAGTCTTCAGTGGTGCTAACATCATCCAGATTCAATTCACAACTTTGATCAGAAAGTCTGGTCTCCAGCAATTGCAGGTAACTGAGTGGCTTCGTTCAAAATTCTGCCCAGGATCGCTCTCCACAACAGGGCTGCTGGGTGGGTGGTGTAATGGTGAGGACACAGAAGTCTTGCATGGCTCAGATCAGGGTGCCACACCAGTTAAGGCTGGTGATGGTCTTTGGCTTCCCTGCTTCTTGTCAACCTCCTGTTGTCCACCACAAGTCATCAAAACTTGTGCTCCCTAACAAACATGAAACAGTAAAGCCTCCCTCAAGAATAGCAACAACCAAAATTCCTAAGCAGACACCTTCACTCCAAAACTTCAGCTGCTCCATGGCTGACATCTGCTTGTGAAAGTCTTGAAAGGCATCACCACTGTTTGAGTGCAAAGGAGACACAGAAATTTCAGAATATCACACAGAATCACCTGGGTGGAAAAGACCTTAGGATTACTGAGTCCAGCTATAACCTGCCACCTGCCTGTACACTACTGTTAGACCATGTCCCTAAGCTCCTCTAAATGCTTTTTAAATGCCTCCAGGGATGGTGACTCCACCACTTCACTGGACAGCCTGTTTCAGTGCCTGATGACCCTTTTGATGAAGAATTTTTTTCCTAATGTTCAATCTAAACCTCCTCTGGTGCAACTTGAGTGTATTTCCTTTCATCACTTGTCACCTGGGAGAAGAGGCTGGCCCCCACCTCACTGTAACTTGTTTTCAGGGAGTTGTAGAAAGTGATGAAGTCTCCCCTCAACCTCCTCTTCTCCAGGATGAACACCCACAGCTGTCTCAGCCACTCTCCAGCCTCAAACTACATTGGCTGTTTCCTACTTAGACCAAGGAAGTCACAGCTGCCAGGGCATACCCATGCCAATGGAAATGCTGTGCAACACTTGCAAGGAGAAGTCCCCAAACTCTCTAGCAGGAGGTTGAGTTGAGTCATGAGATTCATTCTTCAGGAAGATCATGGAATCATAGAATTGTTTAGCTTGGAAAAGACCTCTAAGAGCCTAAGAGTCCAACAATCAACCTCAGACCACCATGACCTAAGTCCTGAAGTGCCATGTCCACACATTTCTTGAAAACCTCCAGGGATGGTGACTCTGCCACATCCCTGGGCAGTCTGTTCCAATGTCTGACCAATCAGAACTGCAAGCCCATTTAACCCAAGCCTTCATTTCAGGTCTTTTTATGAGAGTCAGTCATTTCAGCCTTCCAAGTGAGGGTACCTGAAGTGTGTGTTGGTAGGTGATTTACCTCCATGGAGCAGCAGCCTTGCAGTGCACACGTAGGAGCAGTTAGATATGCTAATATGAGAACACAGGCCTCATCTGGAAATCTTAAGAGGGGATTAGAGCAGATGAGTCCTCATTTAGTCTTCCAGAACAGCAGCAGAGATAAAGCTGGTTGCTCCTTTGCAGGGTGTTAAAGGGGGATTTCCTGGTGGGTGGGTCTCCTCAGTGGGGTATTATTGTATTGACAGTGGGGCGGGAAGGAATGGATTAAGCAACTGGCAATGGGACATTGGAGCCTTTGCATGTGCTGACAATGGATATAAGCTGGGGAGGGTGGAGAGCTGTCAGTGGGCTATAGGAAATGAGGTTTGGATCCTGGTTTATTCCTGGAGACCACACTGTTGCTCCTGAGCAGAGCATTACTCTTCAGAAATTCAGCCATGGCTCCCCATCCCTGGGTGTTACCTATGACCGACCATAGGTCAGGTGTTGTGCATGCTGCTGGACCTCCTGGTGTGGAAGGTAGCCAGCCAATTCGAGCTGTTGAAGCTAAGTCACCCACACACTGCCCAATCTGATCCTGCAGTGGAGCAATGCCAATGCTGGTTAAGAAATCTTATCTTCTGCCCATAAATAACTTCCAGGTCTCACTATCCTCTGGGTCTTCTTGAATGTCTGCAGTTTTTCTGCTTTGTTTCTTGGCTATGGTGAAGATTTTGGCATGCTTTTCTTCTGATCTGCAGGTTTGGTCTTCTATTCTGGATAAGCATAGGTGCTATGGGCATCACCATCAAGTCTGATGTGAATTTGGGGGATCTGCTAATTCTGCAGGTGGAAGCCTGCAGAAATTTCAGGAATTGAGAGAAGAGCTGAGCAAAACAGAACTGAAACCACTTGACCCTAGAGAAGTCATCTCATTTAAAGAGGAGAGATTTTGATGAGGAGCTGCAGGGATTCCTAAAACTGAAAGACCTGTACTTGCCCTTATTTTAATGCTAGGTGCAACATGCTGGCACATGAAGCTCAAAGGCTGTTTAATTTCAGAACCAAAATGCCCACTATCTGCACATCCCCACAGAGCTGCTCAGAGATCAAGTCCAGCAATAAAGAGCTCCTGGCTGGCAAGGCCCACACAAAGAAGACACATACTTCAGCTGGGATGGTTAACCTCAGCTGGCTAAGTGGGGTTAAAATGGTTTTTAAGGCAAGGCAGTTTGTGTGTTGGTTCAGGTGAGCAGCTGAAGTTCAAGGCATGTTTGGGTACTAGCTTAGGGGGGTAGATAAAGTTCACACTTGTAGGTCAGAAATGGCTCCCCAGCAGAACCTGAATCACATGTGGCTCTCCAGTGTTTTGTATATGGTTCTTTGCCTCAGCTATGGTGTGTGGCTGGTTAGCAGCAGCGCTGTGCTGTGTGGAGGCTAAACTCCCATGCGACTCCAGAGGATTCATCATCATCCTCTAAGGTGGTCTTGGTACACCTCTGCCCTGGACTTCCTGGTGTACATCACATGGGGCTCATAGAGTGAAGAAGATCCAGCACCCCACACTGAGGTTTATCCCAAGCTATCTGATCCCAATCAGTAGCAAGCTTAGCTCTTTGGTCACTTTAAGACAGGCTAACTGGCTTCCCAGTCTGAATTAAGAACACCCTTCTTCTTCTGGCAGGGTTAATGGAACCAACAAAAAGTCTAAAACATTAGGAGTCACAAACCTCACAAAAGAAGGTGCAGCCCTGGATTAACTGACAAGAAGTCAGCCCCACGCCTACCATAACACCCAGCTAAGAGGCTGGAAAAGCCTCATACACTTCCAGCCTCTGGTCAACCACGTTAGTGGTCAACCCTATAAAATAGGCAAATACAAGTAGTTAATAGTTCTGAGTGACGCAGTGACCTCACTGAGTTGCAACACTGGTGATTACAGCCTCTTTTCCAGTGCAGCTATAATGCTGATACATATAGTTTTAAACTGCATCTTTCTACCTCTGCAGATTTTGACTAAGTGTTATTCCATAGCCAGCACCAGTGGCTTGTGCCAGAGCTGTAATGGTGAGTATGGCTGTTTGAGCAGCCTGGCGTCTATTTATGAAGTATTGTGCTGGTTTGAGGCTAACTGGAATATTTTAATGGAGAAAATTACATTATAGGCTGTGAAAAGAAAAACACTGGTGATGTCTACTTCACTCATAGGCTTGCTGAGGTGTATAAGAACAAGAACACAAACACAGATAAGACAGACTCTCAGAGAGTCTTGGGATCTCTAGCTTTTTTTTGCCTTCTCCTCTCTGCTGAATCATCTAACTAACCAGTCTACTTCTAACCTCCTCTGGCCCATCCTCCAAACTCACCTTGCACGTAAGGCAGACCCTGGGGTAAGGTAGCGGGGTGGGAAGAAGGTGGAAGGGTGGTTGGGAGCCCCTCCTGGGGACTCTGATTTCTGGGAGGGGAATTGTGTTTCTGTATTACCTTTAACTTGTATATTTCTGTAACTCTTCATATCTATTGTGTATAGATCTGCTTGTATACTGTGCTAAGCTGTAAATAGAGCTTCAGTCCTTAACTTCCAGCCAGCTGAGTCCAGTCTGGGTGATTTTACAAAGTTGAGGGAAGAACTCCCAAACCATCACAAGTATCTACATCAAAAGTCAAGTTAAACGTGGAGAAATGTTTGGATTACTTAAAAAAAATGCAACAAACCAAATACAAAACAAACACCTTTTTCATAGAATCGTGGGATTGTTTGAATCTGTATCCAAAATTCAGTGAGGAAAGCAGGCCAAAAAAGAGCTGGAAAAGAGCTCTAAGATCATCAAGTTGTATCGATGTAATACCACTATGGCCATTAAACTGCATCCCAAAGAGCCATGCCGCACATTTTTTGAACATCTCCTGGCGTGGTGACTCCACCACTTCCCTGGGCAGCCTGCTCCAATGCCTGACTACTCTTTTTGTAAAGAATTTTTCCCTAGTATCCAACCTAAACCTCCCCTGGCACAGTTTCAGGCCATTCCCTCTCATTCTATCACTTGATACTAGGAAAAAGACACCAACCACCGCCTCACTCCAATTTCCTCTCAAGGAGTTGTTGAGAGCAATGAGGTCTTCCCTCAGGCTCTTCTTCACCAGGTCCCTCAGCTGCTTTTCACAAGATGTGTGGTCTAGACCCTTCACCAGCTTTCTTGCCCTTCTCTGGACATGCTTCTTCTTCTTATTATTATTTTCCCCCCCTTTTTCCTTCTCTGTTATCTTTGATGTGTTCAGCTCCTAGTGATGTGCACATTAACTTCTGTTTGAGAAGACACTGTGCTCAAGCGAGCTAAATACAGAGAATATTCTTTGTTTCAGGGGACAGTTCAATGTTCATTTACAAATCTCACCAGAGTGCTGCTGTGCTGGACACAGACTGAATGCATACACAGACTGTCTGCGCTCCACAGAGCTCCCTTCTACTCTCTCAATATACATCAATGCTTTCAAATTCACCTGTCAAGGAATCTATATCCAAAATTCAGTGAGGAAAGCGGGCTGAAAATGTATCAACAGAAACCTCTTTCCCCATCAGAACCAACAGCACTAAATTGCTTTTCCAACTTTTGGCTCTTCTCTAAGAAGAATCTTTACAATTGCCTGTTGGAGCACCTTCATAACCAGGACTCAGTATTTATAATGGGGTGAGATTAAGCCATGGTTTAGGGGCTTATTTATTGTAGATCCCATTTTATAGAGCCGTAGGTGAACAGTGCTGATTCTTTGCTCTCAGTTGGTCTGGACTTGGGCAGCCTGGCAGAATGAAGGAGTTTGGAGAGTACATCACACCTAAGGCTACTAAGAAGGGATGAAAAATCACAGAATCAGAAAATGGTTTGGGTTGGAAGGTACCTTTAAAGGTTATCTAGTCCAATTGCCCTGCAGTCAGCAGGGACATTTGCAACTACAGCCGGTTGCTAAGAGCCCCAGACAACCTGACCTGCAATGGTTCCAGTGTTAGGGGACCTACCACTTCTCTGGACTACCTAGGCAGGGTCTCACCATTCTCAGTGTCAAAAATTTCTTCCTAGTTTCTAGTCTAAATCACTCTCTTAGCTTTAAACTATCACTCCTTGTCCTGTCACAACAGGTCTACTAAAAAGTCTGTCCCCATTTTTATTATAGACCCCTTTAAGTACTGAAAGGTCACCAGAAGGCTTCCCTGTAGCCTTCTCTTCCCCAGGCAGAACACCCTCAACTCTTTCAGCTTGTCCTCACAGCAGAGGGCTTTTATGCTCTAAAATCAAATTACCACAATCTGGGCAATTCTGGTTTGCTTAATTTTTAAAAGTTGAAGTTCAGATGGAAAATGGTCAGGTTTGGGTTTTTTTGGGGGTTTGGGGGGGTTTTTGTTTGTTTTTTGTTTTTTTGGGGGTTTTGTGTGTGTGTGGTGTGGGTTTTTTTTGTTTTGTTTGGTTTTTGTTTTTTTTTTTTACAAGATAAAATAATTTCAGCTTCAATAATATTCAAACACTCCAATATTCTATAAAACATTAAAGGTAGAGCAGTGTGCTACTTTGTTTGATTACTTTCTATTCTGGTATAAGATCATGCTCAAAACAAAAAAAGAAATGAAGCATCTTCTTTACAAGAACTCTCTGGAATGTGCAAAACAAGACAAGAAAGCCAAAGCTGTACATAAAGTCACAGAACTCTTTCAATTGGAAAAGACTTCTAAGATCATCAAGTCCAGCTGTCAGCCCAGCATCGCCATGGACATTAAACCATGTCTCAAAGCATGCCACACATCTTTTAAACTCCTCCAGGGATGGTGACTCCAGCACTTCCCTGACTGACCTATTCCAGCTTCTGACCACGCTTTCAGAAAAGAAATTTTTCCTGATCTCCAAACTGAATCACCCCTGGCACAATTTCAGGCCATTTCCTCTCTCACTGTCACCTGATACTAGGCAGAAGAGATGAATCCCCACCTCCCTCCAACCTCTTTTCAGGGAGTTGTAGGGATATTTGCCTTGGAATTGATGAGGACTTACAGAACCCATTTGGATACAGCTGCTTTTTTTCTTTCTTTCTTTTTTTCTTCTTATTTTTCTTTTTCTCTTTTAAATTTTCTTTTTCTTTTTCTCTTTCCTTTCCTTTTCCTTTTTCTTTTGCTCTTTTATTTTTTCTTTTCTTTTTTTTTTTTTTTTATTTTTCCTTTTTCTTTTTTTCTGGAAAACTGGCCCAGAAAATAAACAAATACATTTCTGACAAGACATAGTATCTCCTAGTCTGGATTCTGTGTGCCTAGCCTAAAGGGTCTCCAACATTTTTATGGCTCTGGGTGCACAGAAACATCTCCTGGTGCCCTCCCCACTCATTCGCACTCCCACAACATCCCTGTGGCAACAGCTTCCCTGGGAAAGTAGCATGATTAGGAAAGGATAGACTATAATTATTAGCTATCATTTAATGTGATTTAGCACCTGGAAATAATGGAGAAGAAATTCTGCCAGATGCTTAGTCAGCAAAGTGCAGCCTACCAGGATGTGTTCCATGAAGCGTTACTGCCCTGTCGATCAGACCTGAGAGCCACATTCATAAGTAGGACAATAAAACTACCTAAATTATGCTGTGAGAGCTTTAGGGCCCTATACATGACCTACTTTGGCACCACTCATTTTGAATCATTCAGTCGTTTCTGTGGTGCACTTCACAGGAAATGGAGATGCAGAGGCAGGAGGATCTGCTCCATCATCTTCATCACAGCCAATTGCAAAGCCAAAACCAGAAACAAACTCTCTCTTTTCTGCCTTGCTCCCCATCACTGGTCTGAAGAAGGCAGTCAGATAGCATGTATGTTTTTTAAACTGTTTTTCTCCCCTAGAAAGGGTGAGATAAAGCAAGATGAAAAGTGAAAGACACTTTCTGTTCCTCCACCCATGACCTCTACCCACTCTTGAGTTCCACCTCGAGCCATTTGGACAGTTCTGTGTTTCCCATGATGTAATGGGCTCTCTGCCTTTCTGTCTGTGCTTTGTCATCAGGTTTTATGGTCACCTACAGCCAAAGCTCCAAAGAGTCTCACGAAGTCCATCATACTGCCTTCCACTTCCTAAAAAAGCTGTCCCAAAACTAAACAAAACTGCAACAGTTTCCTTCAAGTCTTTCCCTAAAGCACATCCATCCCATGACAGCTCTACAGCCCTCTTTATAAGCTCATCTTACAGTGATCTTCTGGAGGCAGCAGTCTCCAGAATCATCTCAATGACCCATGGAAGCGTGTTGAAGATGATCATGAGAGCCACAAAAATGATTAAGGAAGTTGAACATCTTCCTTATGAGGAGGGCCTGAGGCAGCTGGGACTTGCTATCTTGGAGAGGAGGAGACTGAGAGGTGACCTGCTTAATGTTTTTAAGTATGTAAGGGGTGAGTGCTAGGAGGATGGAGCCAGCCTCTTCTCAGTAATGCCCAGTAACAGGACAAGGGGCAATGGGTGGAAGTTGAGGCATAGGAGGCTCCATGTGAGCCTGAGGAGGATATGTTTTCCATGTGAGGGTGACAGAGCACTGGAACAGACTGCCCAGGGAGGTTGTGGAGTCTCCCTCTCTGGAGATATTCAAGAACCATTTGGATGCATTCCAGTGTGATCTGCTCTAGGTGATCCTGCTTTGGCAGGGGGGCTGGACCAGATGAGCTTTCGAGGTCCCTTCCAGCTCCTGACATTCTATGATTCTATGAGGCAGTGTGCTGTGCATTTCCCTGTTTAGAATCTTGGGATCTACTTCATGCAGTCCTCAGCTACCTCAGCTTTACCCATTTCATGCTGGCTTTCCAAAAATTGCCACTTCTGTGCAGTGCCTCTGTCTACTCTGTAGAGGTGGAAGTCCCTACTTCAGCTGAGTGCTGCCTCCCATAAGGCTCTCTGATGTGACTTTGCATCTCCCAAGACTTTGGAACAACCCAAAGCCTGCATTCCTCTTACTGTTGCTTTGTCCTCACTGCTCAGTCTGAAGTCAGCTGTGCCCTAATAATTCATGTGCATTTGTGTGCACAACAGAAACCCAACCACAGTCATAACCAGACTTCTGAACTCTCTTGGTGGCTGACGTTTGTCTCTCTTAATCCTATGGACCTTCTGGATGACAGGTCCTTCCTTTGAAGGAAGTTCTCCCTGAAAGATGGGGCTGAGTGGGTGAAGGATAGGAGAAGCTGATCCATCAAGGCACACACATGCTCCTGCAACAGACGTTAGCAGGGGACATGGTGACCTACCTTCTGCCAAAAAGTACCTCAGCTGTCTGCTCTGCAGGAGACAGCCTTGTTACATCCCTGCCACGCAAGCCCACAGCATAGAAGGAAGCATGCAGGATATCTTTATAGATTCTCTTTTCCCTCTTGCTGCCCTGTCATATCTGCCTGAGGAGGAACAGGAGGAAATTCTCTGCTTGTTATACAGGAATCCAACCAGATGATCCCACAGCCCCTTCTGGCCTTAAAATCCCTGCATCTATTCAGCACTGCCAGCTCCTAACACATCCCACAGGGAAGAAAAGCCACATTCATGGGCTTGGATCCCTCTTTGTCAGGAGACTTTGCCTGTTTTGGCTGTTTGGTACATAGCAGACACACGTTTACCTCCTTAACCAGAGGAAAACACTCTCGTGGGACCTGTGGATGCCGCATCCCATCTCAGGACCCATCCCGTAGCAGCGCTTTAGGGATGAAACGCACCGTATGCCCCTTCCCCCCAGTGCTCGGAGGAAGGGACCAAGCCTCTGCCGTCCCTGGCTGCCGTCCATATGTGTGTGTGTGTTTGTGCCTCCCGTTGTGCTCCAAGGGCCCATTTGGGGTTGGGATTCTCCCAGGACAAAGGGATGCTAATCAGCTCCCTCTACTGTTCCCTTTTGTCTAGGACTAGCTCCCACGCTTGGACTTGGCACTTTGGGATGCGGCAGAGGGAGCTCCTTGTTGTAACCAGTCCGAGCCCAGTTGGGGAATGCAATGTAACCCAGCAGGGAAAGGGGAGGAATGGGGAAAGGGGAGGGGGAAGGAAATAAATCCATAACTCCTGTCGCATTGTGCATGCTGCCCCAGGCAGAAGTTTCCAGTGCCTCCCGCCGCCAGGAGAGACGCCACTGGTTTTGTAGCCACAGGTTGTCTTGTTCCTTCTCCCCTCCCCAGTCTTCCCCACCCCACTGAAATGTTTTAGTTGCCAGACAAAAATCTCCATGTCGGGCTGACAGATGAGGGTCAGTGCAGTGGGAGGCAGGGGGAGCATGGAAAGCAAACTGGACCATCTCCTGTCATTGGATATTGGGAACAATTTCTTTACTGGAAGAATGGTCAGGCATTGGAACAGGCTGCCCAAGGTGCTGTTGGAGTCACAGTCCCTGGAAGCATTCAAAAAATGTGTAGACATGGCACTTTGGGACATGGTTTAGAGGGCTGGGTTTAGTGGTGTTGGGTTGGCATTTCATAGAATCATAGAATGGTTCAGTTGGAAGGGGCCTTAAAGATCACCTAGTTCCAACCCCCTCTGCCACGGACAGAGGCAGGGACACCTCCCACTAGACCAGGTTGCTCCAAGACTCATCCAGCCTGGTTTTAAACACTTTCAGGGATGAGGCATCCACAACTTCTCTGGGCAGCCTGTTCCAGTGTCTCACCACCCTCGTAGTAAAGAACTTCCTGCTGTCCAATCTAAATCTACCCTGCTCTAGTTTCAAACCATTGCCTCTTTCTTATCACCACAGGCCCTTATAAAAAGTCCCTCTCCCTTTGGATCTTAAAGGTCTTTTCCAACCAAAACTGTTCTGTGTTTTATGATTCTGTGATTGCTGCCATTTCCTTGTCACCATCACTGCTCCCCTGGGTTTGCAGCCCACATCTGGGGGTTAGCTGTTTACAGCTGTTTGCAGCTGATTGCAGCTGTTTACATAGGTTGTCTGCTCTCCTGAGAACTGTATATACACACAAGAGCCAGATCTTTATCCCAGGATCAGTTTTCAGGTGGGGAGCTGATGAGGTCCAAGGCCTCTTGCTCAGAAACCCAGAAAACACTTGAACACACCAAACCCAGGCCATGAACAGCCTCAGCAACAGTGGGGCTGGAAGGGCAAATGTAGCCAGGTGTGATGCCAGCCATAATCTTCAAGGTACTGTATTACAGTAACAGCTTGCCCTTGAACACCTCTGAAGTCACAAGAGGCTGAAGTGACCCCTTCTGATGGTGACCTGTCCTACCAGCAGTAAGAGAAGGTGCTCCTCTACCACCTTATTGGTTTCCTGCTCCCAAAGGCCAACTAACAGGTTGGCACATCTCCTCAACTTCTCAGTTTGCTGATCCTATGGCTTGCAGCCCTTGCCAAGGCTCAGTGGAAGCTGCTAACCTCCCAGTACTGTTGTGGGCTACAAGCCAGAGATGTGGCTACATCTCACCTAGATCTCCCCAGACTGCATTTCCCCTCTGATGCTGCTGCCTGCATTGAGGTAGCCACAGAAAAGCCATGAGTATGGGCTGCCCTGTACTTCTAGGGTGGAAAGTGGACTCAGGCAATATGGCAATGTGGTGGCACTTCCAACTCTCTCAACCCCTGTGCTAATCCCCAGCTCTAAGTTCAGTTTACACTGACACTGAACACAACTGATGCTTCCATCCTGAACTCTGCCAGTCTTCCCCTCAGCAGCACTGGCAAAAGCTTTGGCCTACAGTATTTATGCATCTTGATAGCTGAGTGGAGCTTGCAGAGTCACATTTTCAAACCCTGATCCTTCCAGTTTCCTTCCCCATAGTTACAGGGTAGAGTTTGTAGATCTCCGTTGTTGATACCAGGGCAGCTGCCCAAATTGCCATTAGCAGAGAGGTAGACAGGGTGTGGTTGGAAATCAGATCCTCTTGGGAAGAGTTTCATGAGAGAGCAGAGAGTACCTCCAACATGTAACTAACCTCCTGGATGGATCAGTATCTTGTGGCTTTCTGCTCATGCCTTACTTTATTGCAGGAGTGGAGAAGGCTGATCTGGAGTGGGGAAAGCAGGGGGAAGCATCTGGCAGAGAGACAACTGAGATGCTAGAATGCCATCAGGAAAATGTGATGAGGTCTGCTAAATGCATGAATTTTAAATCATGCAAGGCCTTGTGAGGTGGTATTACACCTGAAATAGGCAGGGGCTGCCTGTATTCAAGTGGTCCAGAAGATCTTTTTTATTGTTATGCTCTTGCATTAATAAAATGGCCTCTTCAAGACAGGCTGGATGTCAGGACTGCTTTCTAACAGGAGAAAGATGGGTGGGTGGGAACTATTTGCCCCTCAAACTGGGCCTCTAAGAGGTACAGATGGAAGTCTGATCCTGTAGCCCTAGGCTCCCTCTATAGTCAATGGAGAGAAATAAACATCTTGGTATGATTCATGTTATCCTGAGATAGGTGTCTAAGATAGGTCAGATGAATTGCTCTCTGGAGATGCCGATTGCTCTCCACTGACTACAAAGGGAGCCTGGGGTGACTAGCTCAGACTTTGACATCTAACTTTGGTAGATGAGATCAGGCCTATCAGAGAGCCTGTGGAGTGATACTGTTACAACACAGCAGGAAAATAATATGGAGGAGACTTGTGTCTCCGAGCTATCGTAACTGAGTTTAAAAGTCTTCTTCTGTCCTTGCGAGATCTGGAGACAAATTCACCTGGATTTTGCTGGATACAAGATGAACTTTCTCATCCACAGTAATAACAGGGACAAAAGGGTCAACTCATGAACACAGTCATGTTAGGGTTTTCTTCAGAGAGACAAGACATGGGACTTAACACCCAAAGGCTCGAGAGTCCAAAGTAGGCCTATGCATACAATAAGCCCAGTTCAAACTAAGCCTAGATGCACAGGCAGCAATGCCCAGCATCCTCTAGGAATCTGACTGTGACTTCAATTCCACATCTCTCATGAGCTGGACAAATACCTGCTCTGCCCTTCCTTGGTCTGGCATTGGAATATGTTTCGTAGGGAGGTGGTGGAGTCGCTGTCCCAGGAGGTGTTCAAGAAATGTGTGGACATGGCATTTGGGACGCGGTTTAATGGCCATGGTGGTCTTAGAGTGATGGTTAGACTTGATGATCTTGAAGGTCTTGTCTAACCAAAACAATTCTATGATTCATGAGGTCTTTGGGAGCAAGATGCTTCTCATCAAGAGCCATACTCCTGGGATTCACTCAGTCATTGATGGAGAGATGGAGGAACTTTAGGTGTGAATCTTTTTAATCCTAACTGTCTAGAATAGATTCAATGAATCATGCCCAAGAAGGACCCCAGCATCAGATGGAACTCCCTTGAGCTGTCTTACTGTCTGACATAATCCATCCCAAGTTTTGCTGACCCATTGTCCTTCTGCAGGTCTCAAATTTAGCTTACTATAAAATGTAATTAGCAGAGAAAATGCTCTGTTCTGGACGAGTCATTCTGAATCTAACAAATTAAAATAGAGGGGCTGATTGTCAACACCAGAGCCATGTCACATTAGAAACAAGGAGACTTGTAAAAGGAGAGGTAGATTGTCTCTTGCTGGTATGTCAAGGCAAGATCTCCTTTGGGAATAGATGTCACAGTCAAATCCAGGTTTTGGTTTAAATCCAGGCCTTGAGGTGAAATTCTCCAGTCTGCATTATACAGACTCCATCATGCAAGAAATCTGCTTGGGTAATCTGATGGTCATGACAAGCTATAAACACGCAGCGTGCAAGAAGGAAAGAAGCATTTGTGATCCAGAGATCTCATAGCTCTACCAGTAACACGCTTATTATTGCTGCCCCTTTCCATTGCCAAGCAGCCCTCAAAGAGATTATTTGGTTATCATTTTCTGAAGGACACTCTGCCATATCTGTAAGACAGTGTCATCTGCAGGAGCATCACGAGTGAAGGAAATATGTTAGGCTTCACGGTCTCCCTAGATAAGATGACAAGGAGATACCACCTCATCCTATCCTGATCTCATTCCATCCCATCCCATCCTGATCTGAGTTGAAAGTGCTAGAAAGCAAGATATCTACCCAGTTTAATAATGAAGAAATCAAGTGGTGTTGGATAGTCTGCATTTCACAGAATCATAGAATTGGATTAGTTCAAACAGACCTCTGAGGTCATTGGGTCCTGCCATCAACCCCACTCCACCACGGCCATTAAGCCAGGTCCCAAAGTGTCATGTCCACACACTTCTTGAACATCTCCAGGAACAGTGACTCCACTGCCTCCCTGGGCAGCCTGTTCCAATGTCTGACCACTCCTTCTGTAAAGAAATTTTCAGTAATATCCAACCTAAACCTTCCCTGGCACAATTCCAGGTAATTTCCTCTCATTCTATCACCTGATACTAGGGAGAAGAGACCAACCCCAACCTCACTCCAACCTCCTTTCAGGTAGTTGTAAAGAGCAATGAGGTTGCTGCTCAACCTCCTCATCTCCAGATGAAACAACCCCAGTTCCCTTAGCTGCTCCTCAGAAGAATCATTGAATGCATTGAGTTGGAAGGGACCTTCAAAGCTCAGTTTCATTCCATACTCATCCTGCTAACTGCACAAACAGGACCTGTCTCAAAAAGGACATCTCTTTGCTGGACAGGAGCAGAGTTAACCCGGGTTGAGGGGAGGGGGGGGCACAAAAAGTGGATCACTCCACTGCTTTTTTGTGGCTCTCATCATTTGCCCTCTAGCAGGGGCGATGGCCAACGATTATTTCCGGAATGAATTTATGCCTCCAAGCCTCCACATCACCCATTAGACTCTCATTTGTCCGGTGGGGAATTTGATGTATGTCCTCAGAGGGCACATCCGACGGGCGCAGACACTTGACAAAGCAACAGGACGCGCGCTCGCCCGCCCCGCCTCATTCAAATCCCCCACTCCTCTTCACATGCCAGTGAACATCCCAAAAAAACACTGCCCCCCACCCCCCCCAAAAAAAAAAAAAAAGAAAAAAAGGGATGGTGGAGTTTCCAAAAGTTGCATGAGTGTTAAACTCTAATCAACAAGCCCCATCGGCAGAAGCTGAAAGAATCCGAGCCCTCCCTTACAAAGCATTTAATCCAGTTTGGCGTAACCTTTGACATTATTAGGGATCGCAGTGACCCTAATCCAATCAGATTGATTAACTAAAGAGGAGACCCCATAAGCTGACCCCCCTCTGGCCTCTGCTATTTAGTCCTGACCAAACAGTGGGAGCGATGTGCTGTATTTACACCACAATGGGGCCGCGCTGAGAACCTGTTTCATTACAGAGCGACTTAAACTCCCATTACTCCATCAATGTATCATTCTTCAATAGTTCATTAAAAGCTGCTCCTCCACAATAACTATTAACCATTTCTCAGCCCAGCTGGCAGGTTTAAAGCCCCAGCCAGTCTTTAGCAGAAGGAGGTGGGAGTGAGTGAAAGAAACAGGATAGACAAGGGCTCCCTTTTTAAATTTAAACGAACTGGGGGGGCTGAAATAGTTTGAGGTAATTTACTTTTATTGAATGGGGGGAGGGATTTTGACTTAATCATGTGCTGAGGGTCCTTTAAAGAGACAGTGCCATATAAGTTTGGGGTTTTTTTTTCACAGATTCACCATGGTTTAAAAAGACTTCTAAGATCATAGAACCATAGAACTGTTTCTGTTGGAAAAGACCTCTAAGACTGAGTCCAACCGTCAACCTAAGGCCACCATGACCATTAAACCATGTCCCAAAGTGCCACTTCTGCAGGTTTCTTGAATATCTCCAGGGATGGTGAGTCCACCACCTCCCTGAGCAGCCTGTTCCAACGCCTGACCACTCTTGGCAGGAGAGACCATTAAGTCCAACAATCATCTAACTCTACCAGGGACACTACTACACCATATCCTTGAGCACCATGTGTAGATAAATTTTAAATATATCCATGGATGGTGATTCAACCACTTCTCTGGGCAACCTGATATGGTTTAGTCAAGGACTTATCAGTGTTAGGTTAATGATTGGGCTTGATGATCTTTCAGGTCTATTTCAATCTATTCTGAGATTCAAAGAGAGCTTGCATGGCACTGAGAGACGGTAAAATGCACCACAACTTAAACATGAACAGCTTAGAATCATGGAATCATTAAGGTTGGGAAAGACATCTTCAGTCCACCAAAGCTAAAACCAGGATGCAAGACACAAGCCCCAATATACAGCACTAACATTTGAGATGGAAAACATCTCTTAGGTTGCAGCATTCACTTTCTGTTGTCAGTGATGGCATGTCCCTCTACTACGACCTCCAAAGTTTTAGCCTTCACATTTTTAAAGGCAATTTAAAAAAACCCACTTCCTCTGCCCTTAGAAACCTGAAAGATACAGCAACTGCCTTACAAACTCCTAAACCTCTCAGGTAAGTGTTTGATCATGGAATGTGGTGATCACTTCCCTAAGTGGCCATAGCTATGTGGCTATGGCCTTGTTCTGCTCCACCACCTCCCACAATACAGGTGAAGAAACACAGGAGAACAAGTTCTCTTTCTAGGAATGACTCTTAGAAAACCTCAAGTGAGATGTTCTTTTTGCTATTCAGGAGTTGAGATCTGAACTTCTAGGAGACCAAAAATTACACGAACTACAGCCTTTTATATGTGACTGATAGATAATCAGGTTTAGGTAGCGGGAAAGAGACCAGGTTCACTTCTCTTCCTATGTAGGCATCCTGTTTTCATTTCCAATAGGGTACTCAAGGCACCCCTCTCCTACTGTTTTGAAGAAGAATCCAACAGTTGCACCTATCTGAATGTTCTTCATGGAGCTGCACAGACCCCAAGACCACAATGGAGGAGAAAAACCTTCTTCCAACAGGAGAAAAACCCTCTTCCAATAGCCCTGTCACAATTTCTCCTCCTATTAACACCTGAATCACTCCCCATGCAGGTAGCACAACATAGTGAGGAAGGTGACTTTGTTCCCTTTGAATAGGGAACATTTATTCCACAGCTCACAACTTGCAAAATAAGGCCACAGGTGGATGAAATGAGGGATTTCTGATCTTCATAGCTCTTCAGTAGTGCCTTGGCAGTGCTGGGCTAATGGTTGGACTTGACAACCTTAGAGATCTCTCCCAAATGAAATGACTCTATGACTTGGTATGTCCAGAGTGACATATGATGAGCTAGAGGGACATAGGACCAAGTTTGTCAAGTACTGCCTCCAAAAAACAGCAGGTCTGAATCCCCTGAACATCACCATTCCCTTGTCACCAAGCTCCTGAATACTGCTGCTGTTTAATACCTAATTTGTTAGTCCTGGATATGGAAATGTTAGAATAAATACACCATAAATATGGTTGCAGTTAAAACATGGAATGATGGAATGTTTTGACTTGGAAAAGAATCTGGTTTTAGATGAGACATCAGAATATGGCTCCTAACAGTATCAGAGTCTGGTGACAGTTTGGCACCACTGCATCACTTCTCAAGCCTAGTCCTGAGTTAGCAATAGATACTAAAACAGGGGGACACCCAGTGGGGAAGCCTCAGTGAGATCTGGACCTAGAAAGTATCTCCTGAAGGCATTAAAATAAATTTATTTTTTTTCCAAATACAAGAATTGCAGATAGCCATGTCAGGCAAAAGGGAGTTTGTGCTGAGGGAGGATGGGGTTCCTTACTGACCCAAATGAGAAGCCCCATTTAGATCTTGGGTGACTTGAAATCCAAGCTGCAAATGAGAGTTTCGTTTGCTTGCTTGCTTTCTCTCCTTTTCTCCTTCTCTCTTTCTGGGTATGAGCTCAAATATGTTCCTACCCTGGGGGATCTGCTGCACAAGAATGCAACTGAGCTGTTTTGGGTTTGTTTTTTTTTTTTGTTCTCCCCCCTCCTGCTGTAGGTGAAGCAAAACTGAAAGGTGGTTTGATTCTCCCTCAAGGAACAACATTCTTCAGTTATGAAATCGTCCCAGCCTTCTTTCCCTCCCTGAGCCAGGCTACTGCAAGCTGCAGTCTCAAGCAGGGACTGACCCTTTGTGTCGACACTACTGTGAGATAAGAGTGTTTGGCAGCTTGTAGGATCAGAGTTCCTGTGGTCAGCAAGGAGGTGAGGGTCACTTTCCCCATCCAGTGGATATAATAGCTACAGGAGTTTTGGAGCAACTAGTTTCAAGATCATTTGGGAGCATGAGGTGCTACGTTTGTCCTTGATGAGACAAAGACTTAAAAAAGTCAAGCCCTGGTTCTTAGGAGCTAAAATGATATAATATAATATGGGGAGGGACTATTTGCAAGGGCTTGTAGTGACAGGATGATGGGTAATGGCTTTAAGCTGGAAGAGAGGAGATTTAGAGTGGAGATTAGGCAGAAATTCATTACAGCAAGGGTGGGGAGACACTGAAAGAGGTTGCCCAGGGAAACTGTGGACACCTCATCCCTGGAAGTGTTCAAGGCTGGGTTGGACAGGGCCTTGAGCAACCTGGTCTAGTGGAAGGTGTCCCTGCCCATGGCAGTGTGGCCATTAAGGTCCCTTTAAGGTCTCTTCCAACTCAAATCACTCTATGGCTTTATTCAGATAGGCTCCTCTCAACTTATAGGGGAAACCACAAAAAATACCAGGTACTTAAGAGTTATCCAAGTGCTTAAATCTCACTGCATTCAACAACTTAGGGCAAACCATGCCTGAGATCTCCCACTTGTATCAGTGGATACCATGCCTGAATTAGTTGCCTGCATTGGCACCTTTTATTAATTTGTCACATTTCCAACCAATGAAAGCAGCACCATTAATTGATGGTGATTTCCTCAGACCTTTGATCTTCATTGTATCCCATTAGGGTATCAAAACTAACATTATCTGGTAAGACCACCCTCTAGGAATCATCCCCCACAGCCCATCATTCGCCCTCCTCAATCATTGAGAGAGATGAAAATGCAGCATGAAATACCATGGGGTCAGAAAAGGAGCCAAACATCCAGCTTGACCACTGACAACACAGTAATCCTTTGTGTTCCTTCCAAGGCACTCAAGATCATAGGATAATTCATGTTGAAAATTACCCTGGAAGGTCTGTAGTCCAAGCTTCTGCTCCAAGCAGGGTCAGAGGTGACCCCAGTGTGTAGTCAAATGGAGAACATCCCAATTCTCTGGGTCACCTGTACAATTCCAGTAGGGGTCTGAGGTAGAAGCAGTGGTTACCTGTGACTGGCTGTTGGCTGTACAATGGTAACCACAATGGCTGTACAATGGTAATACACTGATGAGCCACAGATGTATTTGCTGTCCCTAAGACAGGTTTGAACTGCTTGGGTCATGCCCTGGTCAACAAAATTTTCCCTGCCTGTGTCACATATCAACTTTATCAAGTACAGTTCCTGACTCCAGCAGCCCATTTAATGTGATACCTTATCAGAAGTAAATGAGTTGACAACAGGTTTCTCAAGATCTCTGATGCTACTCCGCCACAGGGGTGGCTGTCACCAAGGCCGTAGCACTGCACTCACCTTTATCTAACACAGGCCCAAAGATGGCTAAGCTGTCATTGACAGTTGTGCAGTTCCACCTCCTCCCTCGAAACTGGTGTTGGCATTCCTGGATCCCAATCTTTACCCCTTCTGCTACGCTGGGCATGATCTCCACATAGTTCCTACAGAAGCGTAGCTGCTTGGGTACCAGTCCTGGGATGCTCCCACAGAGGATGGGTTGAGTTCCCAGGGAGGAATATTGGTGACCAATTGCCAAGGACCTGGAAAGGAAAAAGAGATGCTGTCAGGATGGGTTTTACCTTTTTAGTTGGTTCATGAGAAAGGGGACAGAAAATCAGTATCTTTGGTTCCTCTGCATTTCCCTCTCCTACTGTCATCCATCTCCAAAACAATATCATCTCTCTCCTAAAGTTTGTACAGGGCCAAAAAGGCAAGGAATTCTACCTTTAACATCCTCCTTCCATTTCTTTCATGATCTCAAAGCCTTAATCCATTACTGTGTTCCTTCCCAAAGATGCTCAGCTCATACAGCTAGCTTCCTCTGCAATCAGAGGATCAAGCAGAATCACACAATCCCAGCATGTTGAAGGTTGGAAGTGACCTCTAGAGATCATCCATCTCAATTCCTCTGCTAAATCAGGGTGACCTACAGCAGGTTGCTCAGGATCACAATATCCAAGTGAGACTCCAAAAGGAAGGAGACTCCACAACCTCTCTGGGAGCCTGCTCCAGGGCTCCAGAACTCTAATAGTAAAGAGTTTTCTGCTCACATTCAGGTGCAATCTCTTTGGCTCCAGTTTGTCCCTGCTGTCCCTTGTCCTGTCACTGAGCACCACCGAAAGGAGTTTGACCCTGTCCTCTCCTCTTGCTTTGCATTGATCAGATCCCCCCTGAGGCTGCTTCAGGCTAAGCAGCCCCAGGTCTCTCAGCCTTTCCTTGTACTCCTTTCCTGAAAGCCCACACACCTTTCCTTGTTGGATAGGAAATTTGGCTGCTGCAGAAGCCCAGGACTTAGGCAGCAAAAAGCACTTCCATAGTTACACAGAATAGTAACACCAACAGTAGAAGGCACCATGGTCCAAGTCTTTGGAAGGAGAGCACCAAAAATTGAGAACCATCATACAATTCAGTGGTGTGCTCCAGAGCTTTGAACCTTTCTGAGTGACTTCTATGGCCTGGAAATGATCTTAAAGACTCAAGCAATCTGGACCTTGAGAACATAAAAATCTTAGACTTTTGAGCTAAGTGCTACGTAAACTCACTACTATGAGTTGTTACACTTCTGTGCTATAGAGGGATGGGGATGGAAACTTAGACCTGCTAGAACAGACACATAGCTGTCCATATTTTAATATGCATCCAATATCAAGGCTGTTCTCCTGTGGGAACAACAGTACTGATGTTACTGGGAACACAAAGTTGAGAGCCATGCCTGACATGTTGCTCACATTCCTAAAAGTATGCTGTAGGAGAGATATTCCACTTACAGCAAAGCATTTCCACAGCTGCTTCATCCAAGCAGGTGCTTTGCAGAGCTCTCTACCGAGGCTTTCTGACCAAGTGGAGATGTTTTGAAGAGAAATTATTAACGTGGCTGCCAGAGTCCTTCTGGATATTCAGTTAGTAGGTTTTCACTTTAGTTTCACACCAGTTTCAACACTGGAGTTGTGGTTGTATTATCACAAATCCCACCCTGTTGTGTTGTCACAAGGACATGGAGATCCTGCTCTGACCATCACTCTGTGAACTGCTTTGGTTAAAGTGAGAAGAGGGAAATAACATAGAACCTTAAAATCATTAGGATTGGAGAAGACCTCTAAGATCATCAAGTTCAACTATCAACCTAACATCACCATGGCCATTAAACTATGGTTTTTTTTAACATCTCCAGGGATGGTGATTCCACCACTTCCCTGGGCAGCCTGTTCCAATGTCTGACCACTCCTACACTAAAGACATTTTTCCTAATATCCAATCTAAACTTTCCCTGGTACAAATTGAGACCATTTACCTTGTCCTAATGAAAAAAAAAAAAAAAAAAAGCAGCCAACAAAACAAGAGTGCAACTTCTGGAAGCCAGTTGAAAGGAGTGTCCATTAAGTTGGTTGAAGCCTTTGAGACAAACATGTCAGTTATGCAGTGAGATCAGCAGATATGCAGCTAATGAGATAGATTTTTAAGGTGTTTTTACTGGTGCTTCTAATAATAACCTTGATTACTAAAACCAAAAGTTGTTTTGTTTTTTTTTTTTTAGAGCATGACTTCCTCTTCTTCTAATTAAATGTCTTGATTGAGTTTTCTGCTCAGACCTAATGACAAACAGAAACTTGCCTGGGCAGTGTGTATTTCTGTTTACACAGATTTTTGCAATGTGGTTTTCATCTGAAGGGGGTCTACAGGAGGGCTGGGGAGGGACTATTTACAAGGTTTTGCAATGACAGGATGAAGAGTAATGGCTTTAAATTGGAAGAGGGGAGATTTAGACTGGATATTACGAAGAAGTTCTTTCCAGTGAGGGTGGTGAGGCACTGGCACAGGTTGCCCAGGGAGGTTGTGGCTGCTCCCTCCCTGGAGGTGTTCAAGGCCAGGTTGGATGAGGCCTTGAGTGACCTGGGCTAGTGGGAGGTGTCCCTGCCTATGGCAGGGGGGTGGAACTAGATGATCCTTGAGATCCCTTCCAACCTAAACCATTATGTGATTCTATGATTTGGGAAGAGCCTGGTGCATCTCAATGATCAACAGGACAGTGGGGGAGTATTCCTTCAATCTCTTTTGCTCTGACCAAAAGAGAAAGCACAAAAATTGTGTTGTTGCTGAAGTGCACCAAAAAAAAAACAAAAACAAAACCAAAAAAGCTTGACTTTAGCACTTCTCTAGAGTAGAGTAAAAAAATCCTCTTTTAAAGTGTTGGTCCTCTTTATGGCAGAAGGGTCCTTGCAGCCAGTTAGATCCCTTCCTGGTGGCTATCTGCTCAAGTGGGGACAAAGCGAAAAGGAGATGGTCAGATACCACATCTCAATAGCTTTCCAGACTCATCTCAATCTTTTCCAGACAAGGGAGATATAGGGACATCCATTTGTGGATTCCAAATGACTCCAAATGGATCCAAGAACCAAGATAATGAACTGAGGCAAGAATGTGTTCTCCAGTAAATGAACTTTAGGTGGGCAAAATAGCAGGTTGGAAAGCAAAGAATTTTCATCTGATTTTCTAAACTTAGATGCTTCTTCCAGCCTCAGCTGGACTTGTGGGAGAAGGTTAATCTAACTTAACTTTAGGGGACAATTCATTCTACCCCAGGGAAGGAAGATGAGACAGCATGAAATGCTGTGCTGGTTTGAGGCTAATTGGAACATTTTAATGAAAAAAATTAGATTCTAGGCTGTGAAAAGCAAACAGTGGTGATGTCTGCTTCACTCATAGGCTTGCTGAGATGGATAAGAACAAGGACACAAACATAGATAATAGAGAGTCTCTTTGGGAGCTGCTGTGTCTTCTGGCCTTCTGCTGTGTAACCCAACTAACCACTCTGCTTCTAACTCCCCTTTGCCCATCCTCCAAACTCACCTTGCACATAAGGCAGACCCTGGGGTAAGGTAGAGGGGTGGAAAGAAGGCGGAAGGGTGGTTGGGAGCCCCTCCTGGGGACTCTGATTGCTGGGAGGGGTATTGTGCTTCTGTATTACCTTTAACTTGTATATTTCTGTATATATATTGTAATATATTGTAAATATCTACTTGTAAATTGTGCTAAGCTGTAAATAGAGCTTCAGTGGGGTGGGTAACTCCCAAACCATCACAACTGTTCTCCAGAAGTGCCTCCCTTTCCCTTGAATTAAAAGAGGAGGGAAGGCAGCTGAGACTGACCAGGAACCGTGTTCATCTCATCTACCTCCTGACATCTACAAGAGACATCTCCAGCTGATCTCCTCACCCCAGCCTGTTTTTGTAGTCATCAGTGGAGAGAAACAGGCCCTTCTAGGGTACAATTCATCTGCCCTGTTTTAGATGTCTGCTCTGGGATGAGGTGAATCATTCACGGCCTTGCCTCCATTCCCTGCATTGGCTGGACTGCCAAGGCAGCCTGGGTGACTGGTTGAGTGGGATATATCTGCATCGTGAAGGTCTCCAGATGAATCATGCCATGATACCTAACAATTGGGATGGCTGAGTTCCTTGACATAGTCCCACCCAGGAAAGGTGTTGAAGCCCATGCAAAAAACCTCAGCTGTAGGAAGGAGGCAAGTTCCTGCAGGAGCCTGCAGAAACCCACAGGAGAAGACCAAGGAGAGGACACAGTTACCTTGTTTACTCTATCTAAGCAGCTTGATGTGGGCTTTCTTGAGCTTTAGATTAATTCAGGGAATAACTACTGGCAGAAAAGCACCTGTGAAATGGGGCCCATGCCAAGCCAAAGGGTGTTTTCACTTTGGCTGCACTGTGGACATCTTTGTGTCATTATTAAATTACATACAAAACACTGCAGCAGTTTCTGGACAGGAGACACCTTTTAAAACACTGTTTCAGACTACAGAGTACTTGTTGAGTGTGTTGCCCTTGTAGTCTTGTTGGGAATGTGCACTTTTAGGGTGCCACATGTCCAAATCTCAACCCATTCAAGCCCTTGAAGATTGGGAGGCACTCATTAATGTTTAACTTCATGCTCAAGAGCCAGGTAGTTCTTATGTTTGTAAACAAGGGGTAGAAACAGATGTCTTCATTGAAGCTTCCAGAAAAGAGCATTAACTTGGTTTCTCTGACTCATATGAACATGAGGAAAAGCTTCTTTCCTTTCAGGGTAACAGACCACTGGGACAGGCTGCCCAGAGAGGTTGTGGAGGCTCCTTCTCTGAAGAGATTCCAAACCCACCTGGACATGATCCTGTGCAACCTGCTCTAGGTGACTCTGCATTAGCAGAGGTGGTTGAACTAGATGATCTCCAGGGGTTCCTTCCAACTCCTCACTGTCCTGTGATTCTGTGAGCTTTCAGAGAACAGTTCAGTCACTCTACAGGGAGTTCAGGATAGCTACTTGTGGTATCTAAGTTTAACTTGGGTGTAAACATCTGTAGAGCTTGTTCCCACATCAACAGAGTCACCAACATCCTTCTCAAAGCTTTCCGAAGTGACCTGTTCGGTTGCCACCAGAAACAAAGCATCCACTGAGACAGAACCAACCTGCTGTAGGCTACATCCATCATGCTTTGAAACCAGGAGGACTTTTCAGACCTATTTCAATAGGACCTGGATGAAATTTTAGAATTCCTATCTCAAAAACTTTAATTTATGTGAACAACCAGACTCAATGCCTGTTTTTTTTTTTGTTGGTGGAATGAAAATAGCAGTCTGAGGAAGAAGACTTATAGGTTGGTGCCCTCAACCATTCATTTCCATTGCTGAGAAGAACATCTAAGATTTAAAAAAAAACAACATAATAAAACCTTGTAGAAATACTTTTAATTGCTTTTCACACTGCTCCCATCCCAACAGAGGAGGGAAACAGTCACACCTTGCTTTGATCTATGTTACAGTCTGGGACGTTTAATCTGCAAAAGACAATCTCCAGCAAGAGTCTTGTTCTCAAGGCGTCATCAGGCACTGAGACAGGGTAATGCAAATTTGGCATTTCATGGAGGAGTCTGTAGTCACTTGACTTGCAGCTGAGGATCCAGGGTAGAATCTCAAAACATCTCTCCAGGAACAGTGCCTCTGCTGAGCACGGTCCTTTTCCTAGCCCACTCCCAGACTCTGGCATGTGATTAACATCTATCAGCTCACTCTCTTCTGGTCTCTACTTTGCTTCCAGCTGCAAACACTTTCTGCCTCTCCCTAAAGTCAATTTATCTTTAGGAGAACCAAGTCCTTTCAGTTTTCTCTCATTTTTATTGATAGTATGAACTTTATGAACCTTCCAACTCTTTCCTAACCCCAAGAAACCGCAACAACCAAAACCTTTAGAAAACTGTCAAAGTCTATAAAGATCAGAATCTCATTTCAGATGTTACTCAGCTCTCTAGGAGCTCACATCATTCATTTTCCCCTCACTGTTGCCAATGGTTAAACCTGTCCTTTACATTTTCCACTTTCCTGCTGTCTGCTTCTAAACTATCTTCTGCACATGGGTGATTTTGAGAATGTGGTGTCAAGAAATGAGCCAAGTTTCCTCTACTGTGGTCTAGCCAAGCATCACCTTCAAGTTTCTTAAGCACCAACACTTCCTGCATGCCATGATACCACTCTCTTATCCACTGCAGAGGGCTTCGGTTTTACAAACACATTCATCCCCAGAACAGGTTCTGCTCAACTTTGAAGCAAGGAGAAGGGTCAAAGAGCTGCTGCTTTTCAAACCAATTAGCCTTTTCTTCCCCTTAGCTTAGGAGGAGCTGTGAAAACACTGTTCTGTATGTCCACAGCCAAAGTTCTTGGCTTATCTTTAAGCTTTGCATGCCCTGGAGTGTTTAATTCAGCCTTCAGTGAGCATTTTTCTTTGCCAACACACCTAGAGAGCTCTTCATTTCCCTTATCTCAATCTATCTGCTCCTTCAGCAGAGCCGTTGTAACTAAGTACCTGGCCACCTTCTTAATAAATTACATCTGCCCTCCCTCTTGGAAAGGACACCAGAGCTGAGTTGATGAGGAAGAAATATGCAGGAAATATGTGCTCATAGCTTTCTCTGAAAAAGAGAAGACTTCAGTTCTGCATGACCTCGCTCTGTGGCATCACTCTACTGACCCTCTCAAGGTCCCTACCTGCTCAGTATGGCTGTCAAATGTCCTTGACACATTATTTGCACATATACCTGCTTTCTTCTTCCTGAATTCAGTTGATCATGAACTCTGTAGGAGCTCTCTTTTGTTATTAATCTTGGAGTGGCCTTTTGCTGGCTCCTAGTGTGGCTGAGAACTTCCTCAGTGGAAGTCCCTCTGGAGTCCTCAACACAGGTGGACTAACAGCATTTACTGATGTTGTACAGCAAGAGTGTGTAACTTGTCTAGTGGCCTAGGATATGCCCAAGAGACCATTAAAGTCCTCAATACTGAGAACTGACTTTACTCCCTTTGCCTTCTACAGATGCAAGGTGGCAGCCAGTCCTCCCACAGAAGTCAGAGGATGTCCATCTGCTTCTAACAGAGGGGTCTTCTTCTTGCTGCTCCCCTAACAGGATGATGTCACAACTCCTCCAAACCCTTTCTCATAATCTATCCAGATCTGCAGGGGTTTACCTCACTCTCTTTTATTTTCTCACTCATTTTCTGTGCCTCATGACAGTGCCACATTCAGCTCTTGGAAGATGAATCCCAACAACACTATGAAGAGGATAAGTTGTGCAGAGCTGCTTAACTGAAAAAGATGTACACTCAGTGCACAGTCTTGGTGCTATGACACTAAAATATGAAAATGAAGAGGGTGGCTGGAGATGTCTTCATAGGTTCTCTCAATCTATAAGGAAAACTCAGCAAGGGTTGTTTCACCTCACAGTGAGCCAGACGGACTCATAGGGAAGCTGTTTCCAAGTGATGAGTGGGTAACCCTTACTTCATCATACAGCATCAGAATTGTGCCCTCTCTGGTGCCCTTCTCATAATCACCCATGTGANATTCTATGATTCTATGCTAATGTTGAGTGTCTTGAACTTCATGCAACTGAGGAAGCCTGAAAACACTTCTGGGAAGAACTGAGCTACCAGGAGGCTGCAAAGCTGCAGAAAATGGAAACTACCATGAATGGTCAATGGCACCTGAATGTCCAAGAAGCTCATGGAATAAGATCTGTAAGTCAGCCCTGATTAATTTTCCACAAACCCTCGCCACATCACTGAAGAACTGTAGTGCTCCCCTAATATGGACAACTGGAATCTGAGGATGATCCAGAACACCTCAACAAGATCTAGGGACTCAGCACAGGAGATTCAGTTGAGCCATTTGTGTCTTCTTTTACCCTCCTATAGCCTACAACAATTTCCTGTCTTCATGAAACTTTTCCATAGATTTGAACCACCAACCCAGAGGTCAGGTGGATGAACAGGCATAAAAAAATAATAAATCCACATTCATTTAATGGCATTCTTTAAAAAAAAAAAAAAAAAAAAAAGGCAATATTTGAGCATTTATTTTTCTGTTTTCCTATGAAAATGAAAACACAACTTGGAGAAAGCTTAGAATGGAAAGAAAGGAAGTAGAACTTTCCAAATCCTGCTGTTGTAAATGGAAAAGGAGCTCATTCTGCTAATTAATGTCTCTCCTGGGTGGAAATTATTTCCTTCTATGACATTAAAACTGTCCTAAACCCAAGTGATTATGATATGTGAACAGTAATGATGTTTTAATCTTTGTGCTAGCTAAAATGTTGAAAACCACCTTAGCACAGATCATGAGAGTAGTGTGTTTGGCTCTAGAAAACATAAAATCATAGAATTGTTCCAGCTGGAAAAGACTTCTAAGATCATAAAGTCCAACCATCAACCTAAGATCACCATGGCAAATAAACCACGTTCCAAAGTGCCATGTCCACACTTTTCTTGAACAGCCTCAGGAACAGTGACTTCAGCACCCCCCAGGGCAGCCTATTCCAATGCCTGACCACTCTTGCAGAGAAGAAACTGTTCCCAATATCCAACCTAAACCTCCTCTGGCACAATTTCAAGCCATTTCCTCTTGTTTTATCACCTATCAGGAAAAAAAACATTCATCCAGCTTGAGGGTTGCTTTTTTCTGCTTGTGTGTTGCCCTGTAATAACCAAACCTCAACCTAGACAGTCTGATTACAGAAGCAGCATGTTTTGGTTCAGAAATGATGAGTGTCTATCACATTGATTGCAGTGGGGTCCTCCAACATCTCTGAGCATCTGGCTGTTGAGGTTCGCAAAGAGAGCTAAGAGATCTAAGCCTACAATTATTTAGCCCAGAAGTAATGGTAGGATTGTGAGCTCTAGGTAAGCAGCTGGACTTGATGATCTCAAAGGTTTCTTCCAACCTCAAGAGTTCTATGATTTGACAGATCAAATTCACTGTGCAGGTATCTGTCCTTCCAGAATTTATTTCTTCTATTCTGGAAAAAAGAAACCCAAAACAACCTGGCTGAAACCTATCAGATCAACTCTTCTTTCCATTTCTCTTGTGAGATATCTCCTTTTCCATCCTGAAGTAGAGTACAAGAGCTAGATTTAAATCCTTTTTCTCTTCTAGCCCAGAAAGTGCGCACTTAATTGTGCAGCTGGGTCCAATCCTACAAACACACAGGCACAGAGGTTAACTTTTCTGCCATGAATAATTCCCTCACCCTTGTCCTGCATTAATAATAATGCTGGTGGTGATGATGCAGCAGTGTATTTCTTTAGCACCTTTCATCAGAGGATCTCTCAGCGTGGGACTCATCTCACCCGACTTTGACCACTTGAAAATTAGACATCTCAGCGAAGTTAGCTGTCTACTAGAATCCATGGAGCAAGATCAGCATCTCCAGAGGGCAAACCAGCCCATCCTAAGACAGATGCCTCAGATAGGTGGGTTGAATCACTGGAGATGCCCAGGAGGCGGCACTGGTTGTGGAAAAAGGGATGAGGATAAACTAGACACCTTGTTTTTAGCAAGCTAAAGATAGGGACCAGGAATTTCACCTTTTTTGTTTGTTTGTTGGTTTGGTTTTGGGTTTTGGTTTTTTTTTTTTTTTTTGTTTAATCTCAGAAAACCCTGGAGGGCTGGTAAGGGGATACCAAGGAAAGTCTTTGCTGAGAGATAGAGGGCATCTATCTCTAACAGGGACTACAGCAGAGTGTTTGCAACACCCAACGGTAGTTTGGGTCTGGATTTGGAAAATAACATACTCCATGGCAACTTTGAGTGGATGCTAAGAAAGTAGACTGTAATTATCTGAGTTGAGGTTTGGCCAGGAGAGTAAATTCCCACAGGAACTAAGACACACCACAACACTCAGCGCCTTCCACTCTAAGCACAGGGAGATGTTGCTTTGACTTTGTCTTCCCTTAGGATCTACAGAACAGAAGAGGAGAGGAGAGAGGATGAGTACTAACTACCTGGTTCCTTGCAAAAAGTCCCAGGAACTCTTTAATTACCTAGAGGCAATTAACACCTCTGTTACACATGTCATCTGAAAAACAACCCATCCAGCAGAATAATGGCCCCTGAAATCACACTTTCAATCCTGACTCCAGGACATAGTGACCCTGCTATGGTTTCCATGCCACATCCTACATCTGGGGCTTCTCCTTGAAGGTCTCCCTGCTGAGATACACCTCCATCCAGCTCCATTTATCTCACCAGATTTGCCAGGATCTCAGGACAGGGGATTAGAGATGTATAAGCCTTAACATTTTAATCTGCCACCTACACTGCAGTTTATGAGTGCTGTAAATCTCGTGGTTATAATGAACTCATCTAATGATATTGCTGATGGATAAATTTACCTGGGACGAGGAACAACAGTTACTTGCAAATGAAAGAAGAGTAATTTCAAGTTTCGTGTAAACACCTTTGCTGCCTTCCTTCTGACTTCTCCCAGCCTAACCCCTACCAGGGTTTCATGACAAATGGAAAGTATGTCTCTATGTGCCTTTGTGATGCAACGAAGGGTTGGCCTGCAAGAGGACCTGCCTCTTTCTACCCACTGTAACGCTTCTATAGCTTGCACGTTGGAATCAAGTTTTAGATGAAAATGCAGCAAATTTTCTAGGTCAAGCATGCTAAATGAGGGGATTGGAGGGAAGAGAGAAGGCAACACATTAGGCAATGAAAAATGCCCCCAGTACTTAAAGACATTTAGACTCCTACTCTGAATTTCAATAATAATTGGGAGTGTGGCTAGTCTTAACCTTCCTGGTTTCCCCTCCTCCCCCCTCCCAGTACCCAAAGCATTCCAAACTGAACCTTTTTTTAAATGATCAGGAATATAAAGTACATATTGTGGTTTCAAAACCTCTCATTAATGCTCATCCCCCTGAATTGAGGTCTGTTCTGGGCTATGTCAGTGCTAAATACCTTGGAGGACTGGGCTCCAAGACCTCAGATCCTTGCAGAGATTGGATTTGGGCTTCTAAATTGCTTAAGTGCTTAAGTGCTTGGGGGAATTTTATCCTGAAACTCCTTAGTGCTGAAGCCAATTTTGAAATGAGAACCACGGATGGAAAGCTCCATCATGGTGGTGTCTGGGTAACCCTGGGAGAACATTGTGATTTTCACTTTCCACTGCTCTAATGCAGCAAGTTACTTCTATTTCTCACCTTTTGCTCCAAAAACTGTGTTTTGAGTGTGTGTTTGGTCAGGCTAAGCACACACACACACACATCCCCTCGCTCACTTGTGCACATACACGTCGGTGAGTTTCTTCTTTGGCTTTCACTGAGTCATCAGGCTCACCAAATGTGTGAACTCACGCTATAATGTTCTCCCAGAAAAATAACAAATTGATTTCATTTTTACAGGCTACAGCATGCTATATAATTGGAGACACTGCCTTGTCAACTCAGACCGGTCTGACCCGACCAGAGACATTGCTTACAGCTGTTTACGAAGCCATAAAGTTTCCTCCTCTTTGTTTTTCCTTCCTTTTGCACTCTCTCTCTCTTTTTTTTTTTTTTTTTTTTTTAAATTTTTCCCCTTTCCCTTCTCCCTCTAAGGAATCCTACAGTTACTTTTCATCCTGTTAAGGAAAATGCAGGAAGCCTTGATTTAGAAAAGCACATCAGACTATGCTTCAATTTAACTCTGTAATTAATGGGTCTTGAGTACGCATTTACCTGAGCATATGTTTAGGGATTGTTATTGTGTCAGTCAGTAAGGAACTTTGTGTAACACTTGTGTGCCCCTTTTTTGTTTGCGGGATTTTTTAATTTCAGTTAATTTCATTTTATTTTACTTTATTTTATTNCTTTCTTTTTCTTTTTTCTTTCTTTTTCTTTTTTCTTTCTTTTTCTTTTTTCCTTTCTTTTTCTTTTTAAAATGAATCTATTTCCCATAAAAATCATAAAATGGTT
The DNA here is from genome assembly GCA_013399055.1 of Ramphastos sulfuratus. Classification (NCBI taxonomy): domain Eukaryota; kingdom Metazoa; phylum Chordata; class Aves; order Piciformes; family Ramphastidae; genus Ramphastos; species Ramphastos sulfuratus. The sequence continues at coordinate 46,362 of WBNM01015964.1, read as the reverse complement.
TGGATTGGAAGGGACTTTAAAGATCATCTAGGTCCAACCTCATCTGGAGAGGGACACCATCCACTAGACCAGGTTGCTCACTCTCTCTCTCTCCCTATACATATATATATATAATATATATATATGTATAAAATCCCACCCTGAAATCTTCTTTTTCATGTGTCTTTGTACACTGTCACATTTGCCAAGTGCTCAGAATCTGAGTTTAGATTTTTTTCTGGCCACTGTCTAAAAACACAGTTTCAAGAAGGGTTGTTCAATTTTCACTGCTTGTAAACATCATCTGTGTTTTTCTTAACGCACTCAGAACCTCAAGATCTAAGTGGAATATTTTGATTTCTATGGAAAAGGGATTTCTGATCAAATGCTTGATTGCATGAAAAAGTTGTTTCCATTTGAACTACTGAACTGACAAAAAAAAAAAAAAGAAAAAAAGAAAAAAAAGAAAAGATCCCAAACCTGAAAGAGCTTTTCATCTCATTGCACCATCCATCAAAATCCCATTTAACTACTTTGCCATAAATTATGGCTGTGCTTCCTTTCATATCACCCATTCATCACAGAATCTACTCCTCCTTTGGTCTGAAATGTCACAAGGCTCATCTCAGTCAATCCTTCTGAAATGCTTCAGGACTGATCAATGCTGAATCAAATGTTCCAAAGCCATAGAAAGATATGAAGATATCTTACATGTTCTTTGAGGACCATTTCTGGACAGACAAAGTGGACTTAGGACTAAGTGGAATACTGATCAGGCTCTTCATAGAGCCACAGAATCATGGAATTGTAGAAGCAAAGAATCATAGAATGCTTTGGGTTGGAAGGGACTTTGGTCCACACAAGAATGGGAAAAAGACATGACAGCTGATCAGGGAAGAACTTTACTCCAAGAATACACTGAAGCTTTTCAGGTCCATATTTTTTTTTTCAGAAAAAAAAACCCAAACAAACCAAACCAACCAACTAAAAAAATCCAAAAGCATAAAAAACAAACAAACAAAAAAACAACTCAACCAAACCAACCCGCAACAAAAAAAAACAACAAACCAACAACAACAAAAAAAGCATCGATCCCCCCAAAAAAACCTAAAACAATAACAAAACCAGAAAAAAAAAAACAAACTCAAAACAACTCCAAGCCCTTCCAAAACCCCAAAAAACACCAAAGCAAACAACAGCTAAAACCCCACCCCTCAAAAAAAACCCCCAAAACCTCCACCAAATCATAAAGCAGCACAGGTCAGAAACCTTCTTAACTTCTCCTTCCCCTTCTTTTGTTGCAGCAAAAGATGATCTCTTACTAGACAACAAACAATCCACATGGAAGTAGGCCATGAGGAACACCACAACCTAAAAGGAAGTCAACTCTTATTTAGAGCTGAACTCTTGCAAGACTACCGTGAGGCCAAAGCTGAATATAAAACTGTTTTGCTGCTTATAAAACTATTTTTTAAAAATGAAACAGAAATTTCTGCTGCAACAGAACAACTGCATTTCTTTTTTTTCAAAGAAACTACTTTGCATGGGAAAAAAATCCTCATGACTCCTTGACATGTTTCAGCTAGATCTCAGTAAAATTAAGGAGGTACAGACTGATGAGTTGCTCAGAGGTACAGGAAAGATGCCAGTGTGTGTCCTGGCATTTGTATAAATCTTGAGAGGGAGAGAAAAGTTGACTCTCAAAGCTCATGTCTCATAACAGAAAGAAAAAAACAGCAGCAATGAACTTGAGACAGAGAAGGAGTTGCTGGAGTGTGTCCAGAGAAGGGCAATGAGGCTGGTGAAGGGTTCAGGGCACAAATCTTGTCAGGAGCAGCTGAGGGACTTGGGGTTGTTCAACCTGGAGAAGAGGAGGTTGAAGGGAACCCTCAATGCTTGCTACAACTCCCTAAAAGGAGGTCGGAGTGAGGCAGGGGTCAGTCTCTTTTCCCTAGTATCAGGTGGTAGAATGAGAGGAGGAAATGGCCTGAAGTTGCACCAGGGGAGGTTTATGTTGGAGATTAGGGAAAATTTATTTCCTGCCAGAGTGGTTAGATATTGGAACAGGCTAACCAGGGAGGTGGTGGAGTCAGCATCCCTAGAAGTGCTCAAGAAACCTGTGCACATGGCACTTTGGGACATGGTTGAGTGGCCATGGTGGTGCTGGGCTGGCAGTTGGGCTTGGTGATCTTTTCCAACTGAAACAATTCTATGATTCTATAAGAACATAAAGATTTAATTTGCTTTGTAGCACTGAACATTCAGTGATACCTCCTGTTGATGAAATCAGGTTATTCTTCAGTCCAAACTCTGTGCTATGAACTGTGCTGTGTTTGACTATAATGCAGCTTCATTTTCATGGGCTGCACAGCAAAGCCTCTCAACTTCTTGCATCTATGACCATGACCTAACATCAAGGCAATGTTTTATGATCTGGTTTTGAGATAAGAAGCCCTGCATGTATGTAATGTGGATCAATTCACAACCAGATGGCTTTTCTTAATCCCTTTTCTTTGGAATCTTAAGCAACAGGCCACCTATCCCAGGTGCTGGAGACTCAGGGTCTCCAGAACCCTTGGCCAGAAAAGGTTATTTGTGTGAAAAGCTTTTCCAGCCATTTGAATAACTGAGCAACAGACTCAAACTGGCTTCCTGCAACATGGCTGGAGATTCATGGCACCACTAGACCGTGAAAAGAAGGTCTTGTAATCCTTCTGCAGGCTCCTCTCCCTAAACTTGCTGGAGTTGGATATTTGCACACCAGGCACTGTGTCTCAAAAGACTTTCTAAGTGGTACCTTGATGTTCCTCAGAAAGGAAAACAAAACTGTTGTCTAGCCTGGAAACTTCTTAGTGTGATTGGTGACTCGATGCCAGGTTGACAGTGGTCAGGCTGATGAAAGGGGAAGAAGTTCAGGTGAGAGAGAGGAAACATGTAGGAGGGGTAGGATCTGGAAGAAAGAAAGTTGGTAGGGAGTTGTCCTTGGAGCAGGAGAACCTGACCACAACCTCTGACTTGGAGCATGAAATGAGAATCTGGGTGAAGAGCAAATATCCATAGCAGCAGGCTTGTTTTCCCTGATTGGTGAGGATAAATAGCCCTCAGTACTCTGGGCAAAGATCCTCCTCTGGAAGAACTCTCTGAGGGTGGCAGCACCTGCAGACCTCTGTGCAGCATCTGAGCCTTAATGATTTCTTTCTGAAAGTGGCTGGGGAAAGGCAGACAGGCTGCCAGATAGTGATCAGCTTGTGCAGGGGTGATCACTATTAGGCAAAGATACCAGCTTTGACATGCAGCTAGGGAAGCGGCCAAGAATCTGGGAAAGCAATCCCAGCTTTCTGCTGCACCTTCCTCTGCCAAGACACCTCCTGTGTTTACTTTAGAAACCAGAGGCAAGCCCTCCTCTTCATCATCATAATAATGAAGTTGCAGGGTCATTCAGTTTAGCAGATAGATTCCTTCCAGCTTGGATTTCTCTTCGTTTACCTGCAGACCTGATGTATCTGGGGGATTATGCAATGGTAACAATTAGGTTTCACAGGAGATCTGATCAGTGTGACAATGGGTGGCTGTGGGAAGGAAGCTCCATCACAGAAAATCAACTTGACCCACGGATCTCATGTGAATTTTGTTTGGGTTTAAAAGCCTGGGTGGCCACAGGGACGGTGGAGACGCCTGCAGCAGGGAGCTTGCTCTTCTCTTTCACACAACAGAAGCAGTTTTGTCTCACCAAAGAGCTGGAGGAGCAATTGGGCAAATTGCTCATCTCCAGCTTTTGGCTTTCCTGTGCTTCTAGATCCTACTAGATCCTTCCCATGCCTGTAGATTTATCTAGTAATGTCTATCAGAGCAGGGACAGAGACAGAAACCTGCAGGAAGAGTCTCTTGACTTTATTCTAATAAAAAAAAATTCTGTGACTGTGCTGAAACTCTCAAAAGCCCCACAAGAGTTTTCTGGTGTACAGAACACCAAACTTGAGCCAATGTTGGGCTTAATCTGCTAAGGTTTTCATTTTTACACAGGAGATTCCACTTCAATATGAGGAGAAACTGCTTTACTGCAAGGATGATGGAGCCTTTGAGCAGGCTGCTCGGAGAGATTATGGAGCCTCCTTCTCTAGAGACTTTCAAGGCCCATATGGATGTGTTCCTGTGTGACCTGCCCTAGGTGATCCTGCTTTGGCAGTGGGATTGGACTCTATGATCTCCAGAGGTCCCTTTCAACTCCTACCAAGGATTCTGTTAGAACATTGAAAAGGAGAAATCTAACGGAGAGGTTTTCACTAATCAGAAATATTTTACTGAATAAATCACACAGGTTTAGCTTCCTTTCCCCCCCTTTTTTTTCCTCTTTTTTTCTTCTCTTTTTTTTTTTCTCTTTTTTTTCCTCTTGTTTCCCCCTCCTTTTTTTCTCTTTTTAAATCTTTTTAAATCTTTTTTAAAAATTTTTTTTCTCTCTTTTTTTTATATCTTTTTTTTTCCTCCCTTAGTAAGACATTTTCTGTTGTCCATATTGTCTACAAAAGAGAAAGTTCACTTTTCAACACATTAAGTGTTACAAAGATGTTATGACTACAATTGTTGAAGTACCTGCACAATGCTGGGGTTCACTACAGTGCTCCACTAATGCCACAGCTTCACAAGTTACCACCAAGTTTAGAGTTCAGCAGGAATAAGAAGGGATCAGCTGCTTTACACAAAGCAGGGACACCTGGAGATTGGCAGCACAAAGATGCCAGAGTTTCTAAACACTTCATCTGCAGGACATTAGCCCATTTTTAACCAACTAGGAGGGCAAAGAAAAAGCTTTTTAGCTTTTTATTTAATTTTTTTTTGAAAGAACAGGGTATTCCTTAACTGCAAGGCTGAAAATATCAATAGGAGCCAAACCATGAACAGAAGAAGAATGTGTTTACCCTTCATGCCACCATCAGTTGTTTTCTGTTTTCTGTTCCCTTGCCTTCTTGTGTGTACTCACACAGAGACACATTGACAGACCATGCAGAGACAGTGACATGTCTCTATCTTTGGTGGCACCATTCAAAGGTTTTCTGCTCTGCAGCACCCAAACATCAACCAGAGACAGGAACTTCTTTCTTACACCCTTTTGTCTTACTAATACTAACAGTATTTGGAAATCAGAAGTTCAGAACAAGGTGGGTCAAGCTTCCAAAACCTGAGGAGGTATTTTAAGACACGAGAGGGACAGTCTGAGTGACTGAGCATGAGCATCTCTCTCCCTTCCAGCTATGACTGAGGATTGTACCTGGCTTCCAACTGCCACACCAAAAGAGCACAGGTCAACTTCTGTAGATCTGTTGGTAGCTACCAGCCCCACTTAGGTTTCTTGGGCACCAGAGGGAAGAGTAAGATGATCCTCTCTACTCTGCTCTCTTCAGTCCCCACACGGAATATTTCATCCAATTCTGCAGCCCCCAACACAAGAAGGGCATCGAACTGCTGAGGTGGGTCCAGAGGAAGGCCACGGATATGATTAGAGGGCCTGAGCACCTCCCATATGAGGAAAGGCTGAGGGAGCTGAGGCTGTTCATTCTGGAAATGAGAAGGCTATGGGAAGACTTTATAGCTGCCTTACAGTATCTGAGGGGTACTACAGGAAGGCTGGAGAGGGACTCTTTACAAGGACGTGCAGTGATAGGATGAGGAGCAAGAGCTTAAGCTGGAAGAGGGGAGATTTAGGCTGGATATTGGAAGGAAATTCTTCACAGTGGGGGTGGTGAGACACTGAAAGAATTTGCCCAGGGAGGTTGTGGATGTTCCCTCCTTGGAGGTGTTCAAGGCCAGGATAGACAGAATCTTGAGCAACCTAGGCTAGTGGAAGGTGTCCCTGCCCATGGCAGGGAGGCTGGAACTAGATGATCTTTAATGTCCCTTCCAACCCACACCATTCTATGATTCTATGGCTGAACTAGGTGTTTTGATGTGGTCCACTCAGCTGGATGGGATTTAAAAATGATAGCATGTAGGAAACTACAGCACAGCCAGATGCACTACAGCTAGACATCCTGCACTTGCCATGTGTTCCACGGACAGAAAAGGGTACCATTAGGATGTAAGGAGTCCTGATTGGTATGAAGTTAAGGCAAGTGCTGGACTCCACTGACTATGAAAGACTCATACTCAAGTGTGAATTACAGACACTGTAGGTGTTTAGTGAGATAAATCCCACCCAGAACTCAGAATCATGTGGTCAGTATTCACCTGTACATGAACCCTCCAGACTTGCTTCTGGAGGAGCTCCAGACAGCCTTGCTGAGATGAGAATGGGGTTTGCAGCAGGGCAGCAACACTATCCACGGGCAGAAAAATAAACACAGGAACAGAGATCCAAATCCATTGGTTTCTACTGTAGCCCGAGCCAGGACAGGGGGGCTCTGACTGAGACACAAAATTCTGAAGATTCATAGAATCATTAAGGTTGGAAAAGACCTTTAAGATCATCAAGTCCAGCTGTTGAACCAACACCATCACTCCCACTAAACTGTGTCCCAAAGTGACATATCTTGACAGTTTTGGGACACCTCCATGGATGGTGACTCCACCACCTCCCTGGGTAGCCTCAATGTCTGAACACTCTTGTAACACAGAAATTCTTCCTAATATTCAATCTAAACTTCCCCACATAATTTAAGGCCATTTCCTCTCATCCTATTGCTAGTTACCTGGGAGATCAACCTATTTCAAGGCAGATGTAGAGAGTGAGGACATTTCCCCTCAGTCTCCTCTTCTCCAGACTAAAGAATTTCAGTTCCCTCAGCACTATTCCCTTTACTTGTCTCCTTGTGAGCTAACTTTCCTCAACTGGGGAAGGGAAACTGATGAGAGGCAATCACAAAAGAGTAGGAATTCTGCTTATTTTATCTTAAAGAGCATTGGAATCTTACTGATTCATCAACTTGGAGACTTCCCAAGCAAGGCCACCCATTAGCTTGTCTCCTCTATACCACTGGCCATTGCAGAACCACCATCTTCAGAAAGGTACCTAGTCTCGCTCAAAAGATATCCAGAGATGAGGAATCTACCAGATTTCCCTGGGGATATGCTAAGCATCTTTGCTGGTAAGAGCTGCAATGCTGACAAAGCAAATCACTTGTGGCAGTGGTGGTAACCATAGACCACATTCCAGAGACTTGTGCAAAAATAATACAGCTTTGCAGATGTGGACCTTGCAGGTGCTAATTTGGATCTGTTGGAGAGGGTCCAGAGAAGGCCACAGAGATGATCAGAGTGCTGGAGCACCTCTCCTACAAAGACAGGCTGAGCAAATTTCTTTTCAGCCTGGAAAAGAGAAGCTTCCAGGAGACCTTATAGCAGCCTTCCAGTTCCTGAAAGGAGCTGACAGAAAAGATGAAGATGTGTAAGGTCATGTTGTGATAAGACAAGGGACAATGGTTTTAAATCAGAGCAGGGCAGATTTAGGTTGGATATTACCAAGAAGTTCTTCGCTATGAGGGTGGTGAGACACTGGAATAGGTTGCCCAAAGAAACTGTGGATGCTTCACCTTTAGAAATGTTTAAGACTGGACAGGCTGGACGAGGCTTTGAGCAACCTGGTCTGGTGGGAGGTGTCCCTGCCCATGGCAGCAGGGTTGGAAGTAGATGATCTTTAAGGTCACTTCCAACTCAAGCCATTCTATGACTGTGAATCTTGATTCCACTGAAAACAGTGAGACCTGAATCCTGTCAGGTAGCAAGGAGGAAGCAAGAAGAGGAATACAGTCAGTTCCTTCCAATTTTTAATCTGGTTTTGATTTAATTCCCTAAAAACAACAATTAAAGGCTTCAGCCACTCCCTACAAGATATCCTTTATTCCTTCTGCTGAAAAATAAGTTTAGAAGCAACTATATTGGATCTCTCCTGGAAGGGCTTCTGCTGGTGTTATTCAGTTTAATGAGGGTGACCTCAGCAGCTGAAGAGGCAGTTGGTGGTGGGGTGGAGGGAAAGGCTTGCACTGGTTAGGGAGGCTCACGCAGGAGGACAGGGACCTACCTCCCCTCCACCCTGTGCCGCTTTCCCCTCGGCTCCCCAGCATGCTAACCTTCTTTTACTCTCCAAGCAGCAAGCTGCTGTTGCTGGTGTTATTGACACATATTTCAAACAAGCCCGTGCAAGGGACTTGAGACACATTACATTGCACATGGTGCCCCAGGCCACAGATTCGCCTCCTTACACCGACAGCACGTTTTGCTTCATAAAGAATGTGCAGGCCTTCACCCCAAGCTATTTATCTGCTGTGTTCAGAAGAAATAAGAGAGAGGGAAAAACCCCTACATGCCCATGTTGGCTGTTAACCCCGTCCTACATAGCCCATAAATGGCCAAACATTGACCTCTCTCTGCATGAGGTCTGGGCTGCTGTTTGTTGATAAACCTGGAGAGATGCCTCCAGTCCATCCCCCACCTTTCTGTGCACCTGCATCTAGGCAAATGGCACCTTGCATCTCTCTGTGAATTCACTGTCCATGGATAGGGCTCTGAGCAACTTGCTGTAATTGAAGAAGTCCCTGGTGATGGTGGGGAGGCTGGGCTAGAAGACTTTTAAAGGTTCTTTCTAACCCAAATCAGTCTATCACTCTGTGTCTCTGCTCACTGCAAGAGAGTTGGACTAGATGACCTTTAAAGGTCCCTTCCAACACAGCTCCTAGCACATGCTCCACCAGAGAGCACAACTGGAGCTCCCAGTTTCTTGTATCACCCCACACTGGAAGAGGAAGACTATCTGGTGAATAAAAGTTGCTGATCCACACCTCTTTCCAGGATCAGGATAACCTTCCCTTGCTGTTAGCAACACTTTTTTTTTCCTTTGCCCTGCTTTCTCGAAATCTTTCCATCACTGTTATTTTAATGATAAGAACAATAATTATTACTATTATGCCTTGAGTCAAAGATTAGGGCTTCCATTGTATTCAGGGCTTGATGGAGAGATGTCAAGGAGCCCATTCCTGCTGTGGAAAGCTCATTGTTGGCATTCGAGCAGGACACGAAGGGGTGGAATGAAACAGAGAAGAGGGGCCAGGAATGAGGTAGGATGAGAGGCAGCAGCAGGTAGGGAATGAAGAGCGGTTAGCAGAATAGCAGGAGTCAGCACTGGTGCCTTGCCTAAGCAAACCCCGCTCCTTGTCTGTGTCCACACATGTCAAAGCTCGGCAGGGAGAAGGGGAATGAATGCTCTCTTGAATTTCTCAGCTGCAGAAACCTTGAATTTTTTTTTAAATTTTTTTTTTTTCTGACAGAGCAGTGGGAAAGCCTTTAGCAGCTGCACACAGGTCTGGTCGCTGCTGTTGCCTCTTCACTGATAGAGCTCTGCTCCAAGCATGGCAAAAGCACTTCTTCTGAGGTAAATAAAGAGCTTTCCACCATAAAACCCCTACGTTGCTCTCACCTCAACAAGAGATACCTGCAGTCAAGTCCCTTTTGGGAGCTGGAAAGCTGCCAGGGATCTGGGGTAACGAGTTGCTAACATTGTGCCATACTAATAATTCTTCATTTCACCCACTTTTTTTTTTTTTGTCTCTTTAGATTAGATTCAAAGGGCTCCAGGGCAGGGACTGTCTCTTGCTGTGTGCTCCTTGGAACTGGCAACTGCTAATGTACTGCAATGAATAAATACTTGGGAAGAGCTGGAAGGTGAGATGAGAAATGACAACAGCCAGGGTGAGAGGGGCTGAGAGGGTTCTAACTTTTATTTCTTTTGTTTTTGAAACTTGTTTGTTTTGGTAAATGGTTAAAAAAAATCACAGATTTCCCTGTATTTATTTAAAAAAAAAACCAACCAAACAAGCAAGCAAAACAAACCCAAACAAAATGTCTATGGTTCCATAATTAATGTTGTTACCTTAACTGTGGCACATGAGCACTGACCTGCAATCCAGGTCAGAGAGGGTAAAAAACAAATCTGTCCAGGCAGAGTGGCATGAGAAGCTCAGGTGCAGTGAATGTAGTTCCCTAAGTGCTAGAACACAGAAAGTTTCTCTTGAACTCAAGAAGAAACTTTACTTTGAGGGTACTGGAGCACAGGAGCAGGCTGCCCAGAGAAGTTGTGGAGTCTCCTTGTGTGGAGGGATTCCAAAGCCACTTGGACATTGTGATCCTGTGCAATTTACTGTGGGTAACCCTGCTTTAGCAAGGTGGTTGGACTAGATGATCTCCAGAGGTTCTTTCCAACCCCCACCATGCTGGGATTCTGTGAAATTATGAACATAATTAATACAAATTAGGACTAGCTAAGGCAGATAAGTGATAAGAGAAGCTCAAGCCAGCACTGAATAATCATGACTAGTAATGCTAAGAGGACAAGAATGGCCATGAAATAACTGTTTCCTGTCCTGTTAGAGAACATACAGAGATATCCACACACAGTCAGACACAAACATCCATATGTAGTCCTGAATCATAGAATGGTAAGGTTGGAAGGGACCTCAAGGATCATCTAGTTCCAACCCCCTGCCACAGGCAGGGACACCTCCCACTAGNTCAACCTGTCCAGGTCCCTGTGGATAGATCCCTGCCCTCTAGCAAGTTGACTGTGCCACACAGCTTGGTGCCATCTGCAAACTTGCTGAGGGTGCATAATAATATAGTAACCATAAGTAGATAAACAAGGAGATAAAGAATGGAGGGAATCTAGGATATTTCTGGATAACTGCTGTTAACATTTGTAATAAATCTCAAAGTGATGATGGAAAACAAGAGAATGCCAAATAGGTTAGGAGTCTACTCTGCTGCTAAAGAGTAAATGGATAACTGTAAATCTGTTATCTGGCCCAAATGGGAATTGGATGATACAAAGCACAACCCACAGAGAATGAAAAACTTGTAATGTAATTAGTGGGAGTAATCACAGTTAAATGGAAAATTAATTTTGTGCAATTTTTAAAATGAGATTGTTAAACACAGCTGATAAAAGTGTTGGTAGAGTGCTCTTGTCAGAATGTGAAGACAAAGAGGGAATAAAGCATTCAAAGCAGGAATACAGAGGATTGATATAGCCCAAAATAAATAGGTGCACAGCTGACACCTCCTTGGCATCCTTCTGCAAGACAACCATCATCAGATCACAGCACCACAGAATGAGAGGGGCTGGAAAGGAACTCTGGAGATTGTCAAGGCCACCCCCATTCCTGGCCTGAGCAGGTTCACCTAGAGCAGTTTGCACAGGATAGCATCCAGGTAGGTTTGGAGTGACTCCAGAGAAGGAGACTCCACCACCTCTCCGGGCAGCCTGTTCCAGTGCTCCACCACCCTCAATGTAAAGAAGTTCCTCTCCCGTTTTGATGGAATTTCCTATGTTCAAGTTCATACCTGTTACCCTTTGTCCTGTCACTGGGCACCACTGAATAAAGGCTGATCTCAGCCTTCTGATGCCCACTCTTTAAGTATTGATCAGCATTGATGAGATCCCCACTCAGTCTGCTCTTCCCCTGACTCAAAAGCCTGCTTTCTCTCAGTCTTTCTTCATAAAGGAGATGTTCTCATTCTTCTGTCATCTTTGCCACCCTTTCCTGCATTCTCTCAAGCAGTTTTCTGTCTTCTTGAACTGGGGGAGCCCAGAACTGGACACAGAACTCCAGATGAGGTCTCACCAGGTCAAAGTGAACTGAGAGGAGAACCCCAGGATGCATCAAGATAAGTGATGCTTTTTCTGACTGAATCTCTCTGAGATTACCTCAGAGATATTTCTTACCAACAGTCCAAAACAACTCACATGGTTACTGAAAATGTTTGTGAGATATTGAAGCACCAAGGAACTGAGAAGATACAGACAGGGCAGCTGAACAGTGAGGCATCAGTATGTGTCCACCTAAAGGCACCTTTGTGCCCCAGATGCCAAGCCAGGTGACATGGGCTGTGTCAAGGCTCCAAGAGGATGCAAGGATCTGGGGGCTGATCTCTCTGATGTGAATGCTGAGCACGGCAGGGCTGACTAGGGGAGTGAATACAGAGGACAACACACAGCACTGGTGGGAACACTGCTGAAGCAGCACATCCAGACAGACTGAAAAGCTGGAAAAGGCCTGGAGAAGCAGAAAGACTCTCAAATCCTGGAACAGTCTCCCTGGGTCCAGTGAATCCCTGTCCCTGGAGGTGTTCCAGAGAGGCAGAGATGTGGTCTTGAGGTACATGGTTTAGCACCAGACTTGGCAGAGCTAGGCTTGATCTTAAAGGTCTTTTCCAACCAAAATAATTCCATGATTTTTTGTTGTGTGACAGGAATGACTGATCCAAACCATCTGCAGACCACAGCTGCTACATCATTTCTCCTTTTACAGTCAGTGAAGAGAGTGGACACAGGACTGAGGCCAGTCACATGCACTTTGAATATTACCAAAGCTTCTTTCTGGTGACTCAGAGAGATAGAGTTTTTATTTTCTTGCTCTCTGATGCTATAGTATGCACCAAGAAGTTCCTCCAAGGTCCAATGAATGAAAGCAACAGGAATTTTAGGAGATGGCACCTCAAGCAGCTTTCTAAATGCTCTAGCACAAACACAAGTTACTAGACCTGACAAAGGAGTGACCAGGTGTAGCTTTCAGATATCATGGTCATAATGGTCCTGGAGATAGAGCATCACACTAAAATTTCCTTGAAGGCTTCCCACCCAAGTAGTGACTCAACCTCCTTATTGTTTTAGGTAAGGAAGCTGACATGATCAAGCCCAGGATGGTCTGTGGCTTCAGGCCATGAAGTCCCCTATCACCAAGTGCTATAAAATCCTCTGATCAGAGGAAGGTTCACCACAAGCCTTCAAAGGGCTGAGTACCAAGATCTGCCTTAGACAATGGGATGTAATATCTACAACCATATAAATAGCTAGTTGGATGAGAGCTGGATAAGATCATGGCTTTACAATACTGCCCCTCCTGTTTTTAACCCATCCCAGTGTTGGCTGAAACCAGGATGTGGCAAGCCTCAAAGGGATTTATGCCTTGAAATTACCAGCCTTCTTCAGCTTTACAGGAATAAGGATGTTGATTCTCACCAGCAAATTGCTCCCACTCATCACGGACTTTCCTTGTTGATTCTTTTAGCATCACCTTTTTTTCTCTGTTTAGAGCATCTAATCACTTATCAGCAGAGGTCTTAAACTAGAAACACCATTTGGAAACACATCGCTTGTGGCCCTTTCGTTCCGCTGTCCTGCGGCATTCTGATCAAGAAAAGGGCTTGCACCCCAGATTCTTCCTGTAAGTGATACTCTACCCAGCTTGGGTCATCATTGTGAAAGACAGCCTGTTCCAGCAGAAGGAGAGGAACTGCCTTGCTGCAATTTCGATGCTGCTTGCTGCGACAGGACAGAAATGTCTTTTCGGTACCCAGAGTTTGGTTGGCGCCAGAGCTCTGGGAACAGACTGAAAGGCGTGGGCTGGTTTTGAATGAATCATGTTTTTAATCATCAAACACTGCCAATCAGAACTGTGGCAGATTTTCCCATTTTTTTTTTTTTTTTCTCCTTGTTTTACCTTAAGAGTGATAATTTCAGACTCGGAACTCTGGATTAAGCACAGGTAGGAACTTCCCTGACTAATAAAACCTCACAATCCTCTGGTTGGAGATGAAGAAGTTTCAACAAGAAGATTAAGTGATTTATGAACCTGTCCTTAATGGAGCTGACATTAGATTCAAGATGAAAATCCTTCCAGCATGCAGATGGATCAATTATATCAGTGACTAACTTTAATTAGAAGAGAAGATGACAAAGTTATGAAGACACAGATAGAGGACTGTGGGTTCAATACCTCAGTGCACAAAAGATCCCCTGTGGACTTGAAGCAAATCAGGCATTTTGGTTTGCCTCAATTTCCCCTCTGTGAAGTGGGAATGGGTATTACCATACCCATTCATGAAAACAGCCTGTTATTTAAGGAATTAAAGGCCATTAACACTTAGGTGATGGATTATTAATGATGACCCACACTGCAGTGGTTAACTGAAGCCCATACCAGGCACAGGAACACAGGGGCAGAAGGTATTGATGGCTCTCTGAGTTTATTGTAGAAGGTACACATCATGACTCTTGTGTAATCAGCTGTTTAACAGCAATCCTGATGGAGTATGTAGACCTCACTTCCAAGTCACTGTAGCACTATGAACACTGGCTTTGGTAGAGGAGGCTTCGCTTCTATTTCTGTGTAGGAACCCCTCCACTACACCCATGAAATTTTCTCCTTTCTGTCTTTGGAGCAGCACCAAACAGAGTTATTTTGTATGGTTCTCATAAAGCCATTTCTGACCACGGGTGGATTTTTGGTTTTGTCACACTTTACTGGGTAAGGCAGATGGTGAGAAGCTGGAAACTTCCTTCTCTCACTCCTAGGTCAATTACATTTGTTCTCTACTTAATCAATGCCCCAACCAAGCTATGGATCAATGGCATTGAAGGAAGTATGTGAGGACGAGATGTTCCAGGTGCTTAAACATGTGGTTATGGCTTTGGCTGAACCACAGTTTTCATAAGGATTAGATTTAATGCAATAAACTTGAGCAATCCCATCCATGGGCCAGGTTTTGCTATGTTAGGTGCTGTAAGGTTGGAGCCTACCTTGAAGAAATTGCTACTGTGTTTTAAATTAAGACTTGCAGAATTTAAAAGCATGAAAAACCAAATAATTTAAGAAACAAACAAACAAACCCAACAAATCACATAAAACACTTTCAGGTAAAACTTCCAGTAAGTGTATGTTCAGCTTTACTTTACCGACCACTATCATCTATGTATTGATTTAATCCTAAATTTGTTTACTTTAAGATATTCTTTCTTCATAAGCCAGCAAAGTTCTATGAGGATATTTTAGAAGCCATAGGAAAAAGTGAGCACATCATGCAGCTGTATCAGATGGAAATCTTGATCCACAGCTTGATCCACATAGTCCAAAGTTGTCTTAGGGCCATGAAGATGCTCAGAGGGCTGCAGCAGCTCTGCTATGAGGACAGGCTACAAGATTTGGGGCTCTACAGTCTGGAGAAGAGAAGGCTTCCAGGAGACCTTAGAGCAGCCTTCCAGTATCTGAAGGGGGCCTACAGGAAGGCTGGGGAGGGATTATTTACAAGATCTTGTAATGACAGGACAAGGGGCAATGGGTTTAAACTGGCAGAGGGGAGATTTAGATTGGATGTTAGGAGGAAGTTGTTTGCAGTGAGGGTGGTGAGGCACTGGCACAGGTTGCCGAGGAAGGTTGTGGCTGCTCCCTCCCTGGAGGTGTTCAAGGCCAGGCTGGATGAGGCCTTGAGTGACCTGTACTAGTGGGAGGTGTCCCTGCATATGGCAGGGGGTTGGAACTAGATGATCCTTGAGGTCCCTTCCAACCTTACCATTCTATGATTCTATGATTCTGCTGAGTAAAGATCTCCAAAAAGAGACCTCTAAGAAACCTGTGTCTTTGCAGCTCACTGAAGCTGGCTTGAAGAGGAGCCCAGAAAGAAGCAAGCTACAGTGGCCTGAGCTGGGAAATAAACGTAACAAAGTGGCACATTTGTGTCTTTGCACAATGTTTTCACCTATGCTTTCCATTACATTATCTCCTTGAGTGATGGTCAGCAGGCCAGATTCAGCCTGCAAAGCACAAGTACAGAAGAAGCTCCAATGAACTCAGGGAAGAAATAGCCCAGGGTTGGCTAAGATTTGGTACTCAGAGATGAAGAAAGCAACCCTGACTGGACATTGACCTATGCAATCACACAAATGCAATGCAAATAAGAGTCCTGAGCTCTCACACTCACTTGAAATTTCCTTAAGCACAGCTGCATATTCCTAGTGTCTTCTTGTATCAGCTCCCCTTCAAAACCAGTTGGGAACTTCTGTTTCCATTTATTTGAAAGGTTACATGAGAAGAAAGCATTGAAGCAGTCATGTCAAGAACCCTAATTTTTGAGAATGTCAATCTTCAGGTTGCTTTTTCTGCTACTTCTTCTCTTCTTTTTTCCCCCCCCTTCTCTCCCACAGAGACAGCTAAAGAAAAAGCCTGAAGAAAGAAAAAATGAAAGAATCAGGTGGCCACGACTATCACATACACTGTCCCAGAAGAAACAAGTCCAGAATAAGTTGTCCCCATCTTACCCAGGAGCTCAGCTCCTGAAGAATGGTGAATGAAAGGCATTTTGTATTCCCTTCATTCTATGTTCATCACCTCTACCTGTTTTGAGTGAAGGCAGTATTTCCTGGCAAGACAGCTTCAGAGCTTCACTAGGGCTTTGGATAAAATAAAGCAGGGTCTTGGTCACCCTTTTGCAACCTGAGTCCCATGCATAGCTTCTGCCAGCTGCCTGCTCTCGGATACCCACACAGTGCAGACAAGATCGACTTAGCACGCACTCAAGATTCAGGGATTTGATCAAAGTGAGGAGATAAGAATCACAAAGGTCACCTTTATGACTGATAAGGTGACAGAGGAGGGACTAATCAAGATACTAGCATAATTGATAATAACCTTGGAACTTCTCAGAGCTGCTTAATGACCCAGGAATCTGGAGAATGCAGAACTCCTGACATGTGCCTAACACAATCTCTACCTTGGGCTGTGAGAAAGAGGCATTAGGTCATCTCTATTGGATGTATTGGCCAATGCTGGGCAAAAGGATTATTTGAGACCCAAACATTCAGAATAATCTTACAAGAGAAGTAGTGGATTGCCCTACCCTGCTTAGTTTTAAGACTCAGCTCGGCAGGGTGCTGAGTCATGTCATTTAAACTACACTATCACGAAGAAAGGTTGGACCAGAGGATCTTTGAAAGGGGTCCCTTCCAAGCTGTCATTCTGTGTGATTCTGGGAAATGTTGGATGTCTGACACCTCAGCTTCTGCTGCACCCCAGAGTCTGGAGTACAACACCATGAGCGTGAAGGAAAAAAAAATAAAAAACCAAACCAAACACCTCTCTTGGATAATTCATCAACTGGGAGACAATCCAAATTCACTAGGCAAATTTGCCTCCATGAGGTAGGAACCTGCATGTCACGCCTCAGCCTGGAATCAATCATATTTCAGTAGCTATGGTAAAATATGCAAACAGTGACTTCCAGCTGAGACAAGTTCAGCATGGCTCGGCCAGTGGGGCGGAGGCTCCAGTTTTGACTCACCTCACTGCCTAAGGACCATGAGGGGTCTCAGTGCAATATGCAGATGAAGTCCAGTCAGTGCTGGGAGAAGGGGTGGGGAGAATCTCTTTGTATATTTGTCTGCCAGCTGGATGGGAAGTGTGAGATGCTGCTCCTGAGCTTGTCTCGGCTAGAAGAACTCACTGCAGACATAATTCATCCAGACTCTGTCCTCTGGAGCTTTCTGCATAAATCTCATCCCAAGGCATTTTGGAGCAGTACATAATGCAACATGACAATGCTGTTGAAATCAGTCATCTCTACCATTGCTGAAGGAAGACAGATCCTCAGGTGGTGCCTCTCAGACAACCAGGACTCGGGTCCTTAAAGGCATTTAGCAGCCCATTTGTCTCTAAAGACACCTACCCTACTTTGACTGTGATGACAAACCCCTTTCTCCTTCCCATCAGCTCCTTGCCTTTATTTAAAGAATGGTTGGTGCAACTCCACAGCTAACAGCATACTGGAACTTCAGCCCAGTCCTGAGGACCCCAAAGATGAGTTTGCAAGTGACATATCCCCTTCTATCTGCAGCTTGTCAAGTCATTCAGTAAACTCTGACTCTTTGTCCCATGTATATGCATCCCTTACACTATTTCACATGTCCTGTAAGGAGCCTCTCTTCAACACCAACTCTTTGATTTCATGAGCACGCTGGTTGCCCAACTTTTCATCAGGGTGCTAAAGTGAGAAGTAGCAAAGTTCTTAAAGAGTGTGGATCCTGAGTCTTGTAACATCAGCCATAGTTACAGCTCTTTCACATTCTGTTAAGACTGAGAAGTTGAGAAATTTCCCATTTTACACTAAGGGTGTGTCCAAAAGAGGGGAATATCTAGGTCCTACTCTGGCAAGTCATCTTTCATCTTAACAAAAATCTGAAGTAAAGCATTGACCTTGGCTCACTACCATTTGTCATGCATTCTGCAGTTTCTCAAATGCATATTTACAGCTCAGGTAGGACTCTTCTCACCTGTTAGCCCTGTAAAAACATAGTTGTCTAATCTTACCTACTCATGCAGTTCTAACTAGATCTGATGGAAGCAAAGGGACTTCCAGGAGGCAGTTCAACCTACCACATCTGAACTATCCTAACTTAAGTGAGGAAGATCCTGTTTGTGGAGCACAGGAACTTAGTGGGCTACAAGATGTGTTTCATGATCAACACTGTGAAGGCACACAAATCTGGTGGGGACAAATTATTGCAGTTGATACACTTTGCTGTATCTGGTCCACAGGGCCATAAATTGGCAATGTCCTCATTTTACATATAAATAAGTGAAAGTCCAAGTCCTCAGATTGAGTAGATGGATTATGGGTTTAAACTGACAGAGGGGAGATTTAGACTGGATGTTAGGAGGAAGTTCTTTCCAGTGAGGGTGGTGAGGCACTGGAACAGGTTGCCCAGGGAGGTTGTGGCTGCTCCCTCCCTGGAGGTGTTCAAGGCCAGGTTGGAGGAGGGCTTGAGTGACCTGTACTAGGGGGAGGTGGCCCTGCCTATGGCAGGGGGTTGGAACTAGATGATCCTTGAGGTCTCTTCCAACCTTATCATTCTATGATTCTATGCCTGAGGAACCCATGAAGTCATATCCTGAATGCCAGCTATTCAGTAGGCTCTTCTATGGCTTTGGATATCTGCAGCAGCTGCACTAAAGTCAGAGGGGCTGTAGCAATAAACACCAGCTGAAGAGAAGCACTCACTGAATTCCATAAAAATTACCAATTTAACTTGATTGCACCCAGCCTCTTCACAAAATAGGCACTTCCATCAGAGGTGCTCCATGGTCTTGCCTGGGATCATGCTGAAGAATTTNAACACCTGGGAACATGCTGCTTTATATTCAGCTGCTAACAACCAACACTCCTAGGTCCTTTTCCATCAGGCAGCTTTCCATGGTGAAACTTCCCTAATTTTATAAACATTCCTCTACACTCTGGTATTTTAGGGTGTCAGACAAGTTGGTTTCCCCAATATCTATATTGTACCCCCTTTTCTTTCTTTCTCCTGGCTATACCCACCCTGTGGAAAGATTCCTCCTTGCTTTCCTCTACTCTATACACCTGACAAATGTTTGAGAGCTATTATCATATTATTATTTGGCCCAGATTAGTCCTTGCTAATCTGTGCTCATCAGCATCAGTCCTTCCAGCCCTCTGGCTCTTTGAATACCCTCCAGTTTGTCAACATGTTCCTGGCGTGAGCACGGGATGAAACGAGTCCAGGTGCACTCACTCTGGAGCCATATCATCACATCAGCTCAATTCAAGGGCTCAGTGCATTGGATCATGCAGGTTCTTCTTTGCCATCACCTTGCGTTTTCCCACTCAGGCTGAAGGATGCGTGCCTGTGCCTGGCTCTCCTGGGCACGTGTTATCTAGGTGAAGTTGTGCACGTTGGCATGGCAACACTTTTCATACATGTGCAGGTTGGGGGCTCTGCCTCCCTCTGTTTGCTCACCAAGGTGATGAGAAGCAAACTATTGGCACACAATGAATGAGATCAAGTAATTGACAAGTTGCTGCCTGCCAGCAGAGCAGAGCTGCTGCTGTGGTTCATGTTGAGTGCTTCTATCCTACACCAACTGGGAGATGCACAGGCTTCAGTCTCCTTCTTTCTCCTTGGCATTAGATTAAGTTGAGGTCACATACAGGTGTTGGCCTGATGATGGCATGTGGAGCCACAAGCCACTACGTTGCATTCAGTTATCTAAAGAGGATGCATTTTTTATCACAGGGGAAGGTGAATGCTTTGATAACCCACCTGTCTTCAACTTTGGTGCAGCTGCCAAGGGAGTACATTCAAGATTATCCTGTGCAACACAGACTCACAGGATGGTAGGGCTTGGAAGGGACTTTCGAAGATCACAGAATCACAGCAACATGCAGGTTGGCAAAGCCCCTCAGGATCACCAAGTCCAACCTAGAACCCTACTCTACAAGATCCACCTTAAACTATATCCCTAAGCAGCACATCCAAACCACCCTTAAACACACCCAGGGTGGGTGATGCCACCACCTCCCTGGGCAGCTCGTTCCAGTCCCTGACCACTCTCTCTGTGAAAAACTTTTTCCTAATGTCCAATCTAAACCTCCCCAGTCTCAGCTTGAGGCCATTCCTCCTTGTTCTGTCTCCATCTACCTGTGAGAAGACCCCAGAAGCAGTCTCTCCACAACGTTCCTTCAGGTAGCTGTAGACAGCAATGAGGTCTCCCTTCAGTCTCCTTCACACTAACCACCCCCAGCATCCTCAGTCACTCCTCACAAGATTTATTCTCTAGGCCCTTCACCAGCATCACTGCCCTCATCTACTCCAACCCAAACAGTGCAACTTTCCCTTCTAGGAAAGACTAACATCTTCATTTTCTTCTCCACCACTAATGAGACAAAGATCTAAATCAGTAAAGCTGGAATATTCCGGAGCGTGAAAAGTACTCCAAGCCAATTTGAAATTGGTGACTGGTACTAAACTACTAGTTTCTGGAAACTGATTTTCCTTCCTCTCCACACATCCACTGGCAAAGTGAATTTTCACTTCCATGGATAGGCTGAAAGACCTCCAAACTGACCAAACCAAATCACAGGAAGATGGTTCCTTCTTTTCTCTTCTATTTCAACTCACTGATTCCATGAACAATGGCTCCCATTGACTCCTATAATCAAGAGCTCCATGGTCAGGCTAATAGATCTTTCAATCATCATTCCCAGGATAAATGTTCATTGCTGCACCTTATTTAAGTAACAATATTTTACATAATACCATTTTTAGGTGGGAAACATGTTCTGAAGCAAACCTGCCAACAGCTGCTTTTGAGGAGAAATTATATGTGCCTGCTTGAAATTATCTTGGTTTTTTTCCCCCCCCCCTTAGTTTATCACATTAAATTCTCAGGGTGGAATTCAATTGCCTCAGCAGAGGTGTGTTGAGTACCATCTGAGGTGCTTTACAATATCCACCTGGCTCCAGGCTGCCTTTCTGAAGCATGTGGATATCTCAGGTGACATAAACCATCCCAAAACACTTCTATGTTCCTAACTCTATCTCCTAACTGTATTGAATCTTAAATCTCCACTAGGTGTAGTGGGACTCTGAAAACTAGCTAGATATTAATGTTCATCTCATAGACACCCAACAGAAAGTATCTCAGTCTGAAGCTCAGGAACCAATTCAACTGCCTAAATATTTCCACATGAAAGACTTAACATGAGACACCTACACAAGGCATGCAATAAGACACGAGACCCATGGGAGACCTCTGTCCTTCTGGTACTGCACGTGGGCTCCAGGGAAGTCTCAAATGGCTTTAAACACCTATGTATAGCCAAATGTACCAAACTCTCAGTGAGGACTAATGCTGTCCAGTTTGAAAATTCACTCCATAGAACTGAAGTCCTCCTCCTTTTCTTTGCTTAGGATTGTACGAGAAATTGTGCAGGCTACTGAAAGAAACACTGATTTAAAAGGCACACCTGCTTGGTTGGGCCATTATTTTGACAACTTTCAGCCTCTCCATTCATTTCTTGTGGGCTCAGTTACCCAACTCTCTTGGAATTTGACCAATTTTACTGTTTTGGCTCACATGAAGGTAGGAATTACGTGCCACAGAGAATCTCCAGTTCTCTGACTCATCCTATCCACCTATAGAACATGCATAGAAATCACTAATGATTTACCTACATGGGACATCACCACATAGCAATCTGGACTGTAAATGGATTAAGTACTGCCTATTCCTCACAAAGCCTGAAGTACAAATAATCAACAGTACGTGCATCTGAACAATCTGCACTGGAATGTCTCTCCTCAGCCTCAAGTACTGCATCCAGCCCTGGAGACCTCAGTGCAAGAACAACACAGACCTGTTGGAGTGGGTCCAGAAGAGGCCACAACAATGATGAAAGGGCTGGAAGTCCTTTGCTGTGAGGCCAGGCTGAGAGAGTTGGGGTTATTCAGCCTGGGGAAGCTAGAAAATAGAAGGTTCCAGGGAGGCCTTCTGGTGGTCATTCAGTGTTTCAAGGGGAGGCTGGGGACAGTTTCTTTAAAAAGGTCTGTTGTGACAAGACAAGGGGTGATGGGTTTAGACTGAAAGAGGGAGATTTGGACTAGAGAGAGAAGAAATTTTTCACACTGAGGGTGGTGAGATCCTGGCACAGGTTGCCCATAAAGGTAGCAGATGCCTCATTCCTGGAACCATTCCAGATCAGGTTGTTTGGCGCTCTCAGCAACCTGCTCTAGTTGCAGATGTCCCTGCTGACTGCAGGGGTTTGGACTAGAGGACCTTTAAAGGTACCTTCCAACTCTATTCTTTGATTCTGTAACAAAGTAACTAACTCTTCTTTGAAAGGAGGTGCATCTCTCCACATTTAAGGCACAGGTTCTGAGATAGGCTTGTGGGATTGTCAGATGGGACACAGGATCTTTGGGTAACCGGAACCCTTTTGGAGGTCACTCAGGTGGCTCTAGACTCTTATGGCCTGCAACAAAATCTAACACTTGGTTAGGTGGGATCCATTTGCCCAGCTCATGACATCTGAAATGTAGAGGTCTACATCTGAGCAAGTCATCCTGATTCCTTTTCAGCAATTATGAGAAAAACACCATTTTAGGGCACAGTCCAATGTGGTTTTGTGTCCTTTTGGGAAAAAAAAAACAATGAAAAAAGATAAGAAAGCAAGAATTTTAGAGAATAATATCCTGCAATAAACATTCTCTTTATAGAATAACAGACTTGTTCCAGTTGGAAGAGACCTCTAAGACGACTGAGTCCAACTGTCAACCCAACACCACCATGGCCATTAAACCATGCCTCAAAGTGCCATGTCCACAGGTTTCTTGAACACCCCCAGAGATGGTGAATCCACCACCCCTCAGCACAGCCTGTTCCAATGCCTGACCACTCTTGCAGCAAAGACATTTTCCCTTAATCTCCAGCCTAAACCTCCCCTGGTGCAATTTCAGGCCATTTCCTCTTGTTCTATCACCTGATACTAGGGAGAAGAGACCAATCTCCATCTCCACTACAACCTCCTTTCAAGTAGTTGTAGAGAGCAATTATTATTGACAACAAAGCAGACAAAAAAAGATGTCTCTGTCGCAGATGTCTGAACATGGATGTCCTGAAGGAATCAGCACACAGACATCATTGCTCAACAAATTCAAATCTCCACTTAAGGCTCAATCTCATGGTCAAGCAAGTGGAGCTCAAATTACTACATGCTGCTTGACCCACAGCAATCCTACCTATGTGGATTCCTAGCCTACAGCAAAGGCAAGTGAATGTGATTTAAATTAACCCCTTTTTATTGTGGGTAAGCAAAGTCTAATTACCTGCCTTGCTGCAGGCTAGCAGTGAGCACACAGACAGGTACCAAGGGTCAGCTGATGTGTGGTAACTTGTTGCCACCACAGAAACTCGATCATGAGTTTAATTTGCTATAGCTTCCACACACTGGCAACCCCCTTAGACCTGGATTCTAATTTCTCCTGAAGCCTCAGGCGGTACAAAACTGACAAAAAAAGTTGTTTTAAGGAGAGGGAGAGGTCACACCACTACCCCTCTCTGCTGGGAGGTGCTGCAACGTGGTGGGTATCAATCTCTATTCCTCCAAAACCTTCCATTTTGTGAAGTATTTAACAGTGGTAGTGAGGAAAAAAAAAAATCCCTGAATTCCTGGATTTCTTTTCCATCTTAAAACATTGTTACTTGTGTCAAACAGCAACAAATCTTTCACTGGAGGCATCCAGCATCCTTTCTAACAGAGCTGAGAAATCAGTAAAATGCATCTGTTTAGAATCATGGAACTGTAAAGTTTGGAGAAAAAAACTTTGAGATCACAAAGTGCAATTGCTCTCCTAGAGCTCACAATCCCACCCATCCCAGTACTGCTAAGCTTACAAACAAATTAAGCTATAAATAAGTGCATAATGCTCTTGCTTCTGAGCCAGGAAACAACAAATAAAGGTCACCATAGGTACCACAACAGTCCATCTAACTCCAAGTCAGAAATACAACTTCTTTGCTGCTACAGAGACATCTTTCAGGACAGACACTGACCATGATTTCCACACCCCCCCTCCCTCCCATCTATGTTGCCTGCTACCCAGGTAGAAGGCAGACATGATCAGCCGCAATCGCAGCAGAAGTCCTGCTCACCTCTCCAAGCCCAGGGCAGAACACATAAACTTGCCTTCCACACCTCTAGTACATAGCACATTAGATATATGGATTATAGTGGCCTACAGGAAGGCTGGGGAGGGACTATTTACAAGGTCATGTAATGATAAGACAAGGGGCAATGGGTTTGAACTGGGAGATTTAGACTGGATGTTAGGAGGAAGTTCTTTCCAGTGAGGGTGGTGAGACATTGGAACAGGTTGCCCAGGGAGGTTGTGGCTGCTCCCTCCCTGGAGGGGTTCAAGGCCAGGTTGGACGAGGCCTTGAGTGACCTGTACTAGTGGGAGGGGTCCCTGCCTATGGCAGGGGGTTGGAACTAGATGATCCTTGAGGTCCCGTCCAACCTTACCATTCTATGATTCTATGATTCTATGATATATGAGGGATTTTAACAATCTAACAGCAAAATGGGAACCAGTGATGGTTCACCCAAACCAGCCAAATTCAGCTCAGAGGTAGACCCGAAGCAAGGTGAAGTTGATGAATCCTCAGCTGGCCAAGTTCACCAAAGCAAGCATGGATTGTCCCTCCCTCTTCACAACTTCAGGATCCCAACTGAAAGCTCTGCAAAATACATTTCAGCCCAGTACAAATTGTTTGAATGAGTGGGGGAAAATGTGGTGGAATCTTTGTTGTCGTCTTAAGAAATGATCCAGCAGATTTTTACTGCCAAACAGATCAAACTGTCACCCAATGCTGAAGTTTCTCTGGGTGGGACTCAGTTCACAGAGACATAGATGAGTAAATGTCTGCATACAAAAACATTCAAAAGGGCTAATTCTGGCTTTACTGAATCCACCACATACAATATTTTGCAATTACATCTTATTTATCCCAGACTGCAGAAGTCCCCAGCCACCTCTGGGGCTGAGGTCTCAAGAAAATCCTGAGAATATGGATATATCTATGCTAAAGATCTGAGTTTGCTACTTCCACCATTCCCTCTGAGATTTCCTAAGTAGTGGGTGCAGATTGCACTGTACTGACAGATGAGTTTCTTAAAAGCTAGGTGAAACTCACCCAAAGAGGAGGAAAGTGAAGGGAAAGGTGTTCAGGTATCATGGAGCTACAGGAAAGTAGATGAATATTTCAGTTAGAAAACAATGTCATTAATTTTGGTTAAAATTAGCAAGGCACAAACTTTGTATTTTCTTAGAAATTCATTGTCACTTTTGCCGTAATGATGAGAACAGGAAAACCATCATTAAAAAAAAAAAAAAAAAAACCAAGGGTTTTTGGGGGGGGGGGGGGACCGGACCACCCATTAAA